>LBNU01012953.1:53074-91346 GCA_014162995.1 Artemisia annua | reverse complement strand
ATAAAAAAAAATCACTTAAAAAATTATTTTCTTTTTCAAAAAAAAACAAATTATTCACTTAAAAAAACATTAAAAAATACACTTAAAAAATCACATAAAAAATTCACTTAAAGATTTTCTAAAAAAAATATTTCAGAAAAAAAAAATTGAGAAAAATAAGAATTTCGAAGAAAAATGAAAAAAAAAATAGGGACGGTGTACGCAATTTTCTCTAAACAACAGGGACCATTTATGTAATTTAGCCTAAGGACGTTGGATATAATTTTCAAAAATTCAAAGGTAAAATGGTCATTGCAAAATTTTTTAAAATCTTTATTACTAAAAAAAAGTCAAAATTGTTAACATTAGTGTACAGATTTTTATTTATTTATTTATTTATTTTTTTTGAATACGCGAAAGTGACTTTATAACGCTTTAATTAATTTGCCCATTGGCAAAGTACAAAACCCTAATCATACGGTACGGATATGAGGTAGTGACTGACTTATAATTTTTTATCTATCTGTTGAGTGAAGTACACTCAAAAGATCTAAAACTTGGACACATCCAAAGACAATCATTGAATCCTCCCGTCACACACACACCGCCACGCGCAGACCTCCACCTCCTCACCCAATATCTCAGGCGCCTCGCCATACACACACCTCCACCATGTCATTCGCACGAACATTCCTCCCGTCACCATCACTAACTAATAACTTGTCCGTCAAGTTCACTGTCAAATGTCAGTCAGTTGACGGTATAAGTGGACGGAGTGAGATTAGGTTAGGGTTACCGAGTAAAGGTCGTTTGGCTTCTGAGACTCTTGATCTTTTTAAAGTATTGTTTCTCAATCTCTTTTTAATATATCTATATATATTATTCTTTTAGTTTTGATTGTTGTTGTGATTGAACTGATATTTTTATTTTTAATTATTGAAGGATTGTCAATTATCTGTACGGCGTCCAAATCCTCGACAATACGTTGCGGATATTCCTGAGGTATATTTATATAAATTAGTCTTATAAAAGTATAGTGAGAACAAAAGTAGAAAATATGTCTAATCGTGCATTATGTAGTGTATGTTTGTTTTGTTCATGTTATCTATATCTATATGTTTAGTGCAGAAAGGTTATACCTTGACTATAGTAATCTAGTCAAGTATTATCATTTTGTGAATTGAAGTTTGTGATTAGGTGTATGGTTTATATGCATGGTGGCATGGTGCACATTGCACTACATTGTAAATCGCTTTTATGTAGTTAAAGAGAGTTTGTGTGGGTTAGAGACGTAATGGTTATCATATTGGCCGTAAAATGTTGAACCGTGGGTTTGAATTGCGGATGGAAATTATATGTTTCTCTATTACTTACCACTCGAACTGCTCTAAAAAAATTCGAATAAAAATTGAAAACATCTTGCTTTTAAAGAGAGAGTAAAGCTATTTTTTTACTCCTTCCAGTTTTAAGCGATACCATCTAGCTCAGCATACCAGTTCAATAATCTACAACCTCTATCCCTTGTGATTGTTGTTCTCACACACATTGTGAGTTGCTTGATATCTTAATTATAGAAGTTAACACATCCCAAATAATATCGAGCTTATGTCGAGTTTTGCAGCTATTTTGTATTAACTCTGATATCAAATGAGTTTTATTGAGGTGGGGATTATCCTAAGTCAACTATTATTTTGACTTTGATTGCAAATTATGTGTTTTCCACCCGATTGTTTACAAGATATACTGCCTAGTGTCTGCTTGTGGAAGACAAAGTTGGGCAATCAGAACTGACATAATATTATATATATGTGTCATCCCACTAAAGCATAAACGAGCATAATTATTTATCAGAATTTGGTTTTCCTATCTTTACTTAAAAAAAATTATAATTACAGGATAACAAAGTTTTCAGTTTATGTACAAGGTTTCATGGTTGTGATTAACTTATTTACAATGTCAACTTGCAGCTCCCAAACTTAGAAGTCTGGTTTCAGCGTCCGAAAGACATCGTACAAAAACTCGTTTCAGGCGATCTAGACCTTGGTATCGTTGGTCTTGACACGCTTAGCGAATATGGACAGGTAACACAATTTAAGGAACAATTATGCTGTATTTTGTCAAAACTAATAATTCTTTCTGTTACTAGTTAATGCAACCTTATATGCTGTTTATGTATTTCTTTTTCTGCTTAGTTAGTGTTGAACTAAGTGATCACTGATCAGCTATATTTTGCACTTATTATCTAGACAGTTTTAGCTACTTGAGCAACATTAAAATGAAGGGCAAATTCCTTCAAAATGCATCATACTTGCCACAAATGTTACTTCCGTGTACTGAACAAATTTTTTTCCTTATATGGGTACTAAACTTTCATTTTTTGGTCTTTTTGATGTACTCTGTGACGTTTTTGCCCCTCAAATTATTAAAAATCCAGGGGCAAAAATGTCATAAAGTACATCAAATATCAAAAAGACCAAAAAATCACGAAAGTAACATTTGTGGCAAGTATAGTACATTAATAGGTATTTTGCCCTAAAATGAATCATGTTTTAAAAGTCATTATCATTTGATACTTCTGAGTATGCACAACTTTTTCAACCATTCGAGTAGCTTGATTTACATACAAGTAACTTTAATTGTAACATACTGCTCTTTATTGTTAAAAGTAACTTGAATTGTAACATTATGATAATCAATCTTGTTGTTCACCACTTATTTTGCTTATCGATCAAATAGATAGCTGTAATTTTTTCCAAACCTTCCGTTTAGTGTCAAATTTTTATTTTCTTTTCGAACACTTTTTACGAAATAGATTCTTTTTATGAATTTTGTTCCTTTTTAGGATCCTTTCTCATAACACATAATAGTATGCACACATAACAAAGATCAAAGTTTTATTCTCGTCAGAAATCATCTGTCGTAGTTCGATTTAGAAAATAGCTCAGAATAGTTTCTTGGATAGTTGGATAGGATATTAGTTTCTTTGAATTAAAATAGGGCTCGTTGGATTTGAATCTAGATATTGACTCTTAGAATCGGTTGTATTCAATTTTAAATATGCCATGTCAAAATTTATAATTGGATTTGAATTACAATTACTGATTTACAGGATATGAGCATCTGATTCGATTAGCAATTTAGCATCACTTAAGGCATGAAAGATTGCCAATTGTGCCACTGAACAAACTGCTATCTATATGCTTAAAACACTAGCACTGGAATATTTGCTATGTACAGTTTGCTAACTTTTCCATGTGCTGGTAAGCTGAATAGACGACTCAGTTCATTTTGGCTTTTTACCTTTTAGCAACTTTATTGTCGGTCCTTTGTTTTTACTGTTAGATCTCGCATATTTACACTTTTATGACGTACAACATGTTATGTATGTTTTACATCTTTCTTTTTTAGCATCTATAATAATTGCAAGAGAAATACTTTTCATGTAGGATAAGCATCAATTTTTAGAATAACTTGGTTTTACGTTTTACATTCTTGTTTGCATATCAAAGCAAGTATTTTTGTTTGGATAATATAACCGGTAGAACCATTATGTTTGTTCATCGGTTTTCAGGGAAATGAAGATCTAATCCTTGTTCACGATGCTCTTGCATATGGAGATTGTCGTTTGTCTCTTGCAGTAAGCGCAGTCGGCTTTCTCTTTGATGAGTTGACTTATGAACATTAACTAATCTTTAGAAGTTAAAATTATGTGTGACATTCTTTTCTCATACTTTTAGATTCCAAATAACGGGATCTTCGAGAACATCAATTCAGTCAAGGAGCTAGCGCAAATGCCTCAGTGGACTGCTGAGAAGCCTCTAAGAGTTGCCACGGGTTTCACTTATGTAATCAGTTAATTTCTTACGTAATACTGTTACAGTTTTCTTCTCTAGTAATTTGACCAAGTCAGAAGTGTAATTTGGTTTCTGTTTTATACTTATTCTTTCGGCAGCTGGGTCCTAAATTTCTAAAAGACAATGGTCTTCAGCATGTCGCCTTTTCAACCGCTGATGGGGCACTTGAGGCAGCTTTATATTTCACGATGGATTCTGTCTAGCAAGTAGCAACAACTCTGTTCTCTGTTTTATAATTGTTTTGTAGAGGTTTCTATCGATAGCATTCTGAATCTAGTCTCACTATGTGGTAAGTGAAGTTGGGACACCTTCAGAATAAAGGTCTAATTTTCTCAGTGCAGACAGCTGCATGATATGGACCTCAGTATGGTCTGTGGATGCCAGTGCAAATGCTCTCAGAGCTTTACTAATGAATATCTTTTAATATGAGCGTGACAACTAAAAATGGCATCCAAGTGTGTGTTCTTGCTCGTTTTGACTATGGTCTTTTGTTAATATTAGAGTTATGTAGAAAAAACCCTGCATACTTGCCCCAAAAAAGCTGCAAGTCCCTAAAGTTTTTTTTAATGGTTGATTTGGTTCTGAAAGATGTCTTTTCTTTTACTAATATATAACAGTTTTTTAAGGTGAGTGATTGGTTTGTCAAACTTTGTTATTAGTTTACTAATTACGTCTCTAGAGTCTAGAGTTTATATGTCTTTTCTAGAATTTGAGGGACTCTTATCACATCTCCAAACTTGGAATATTAGTATGAAAATCAGTTAGGATATTAATTCCACTTAGTTAAAAAAAATGCTGCCATCACCTAATAACTCTTCATTGAGAGTCAATATCTTTTTCCAAACCTATTCGACTAGTTAGGACATTGATTCTACATACTTATAAGAATTCGGAAATGGTGCTACAAAAGTGGTAGATTATAGATTCCAACACACAGTAACTCTTCATTGTCTCAATGATTTTTGCAAACGTATTGCGTAAGTGCATGCACCTATGAACAACCCGACATATTCTCGAGTTAAAAATAGAAAAACCTAACCAAGTGATAATGGGTTAGAGGGAGAATAATGCATGCCCTTTACCACTCTCACACACAAGTAAACACTCTTTGAACATGCATTACTCATCTATATCCAACACATATTAACCATTCTTGTATTAAAATGCGTCTAGTTACCTATTGATGATGGCAAATCAACAGAAAGAGGTAAGCATACAACACACTTGATTAAAATGAAGTTCACAAAATATTCATTCTGTAGCATCATAAGGGTTTAGTTTGTAACGGAATGAATATACTTAATACTAATTGAGAGTATGTTTTGAGATGACATACGATAAAGGTGAATGGGAAGTAAACTCTAATAGAAGCCCTTGA
The DNA here is from genome assembly GCA_014162995.1 of Artemisia annua. Taxonomy (NCBI): domain Eukaryota; kingdom Viridiplantae; phylum Streptophyta; class Magnoliopsida; order Asterales; family Asteraceae; genus Artemisia; species Artemisia annua. Next base: position 86,135 of record LBNU01012953.1, on the reverse strand, counting down.
GTCTTCTTTCTTCTTGCTTTTCTTATTCTCTTCCTTTATTCTTCTTTCTTTTTCCCTTCTCGTCTTCAGTAGTTGCAGGTTTCAGTTGGAGATACGAAGATGAAAATCATCCATGTACCAAAATTCCCATGTTGGATAAAAAAAAGTGTAGATTGGCAGAGACACCTCAACCCTGTGTACCATAATGGTACCCATCAACCCTACCCAGCAAAAGGTTTGATGCCTGTGAAATTACCCAAAATTCCCATGTTCAATTACCCAAAAAAACCTTATTCATTCTACGAGACAAGCACATCATCTTTTCTGGCACCTAAGATCAACAGACACTATGCAAATCATCTTTACATTTTCTCCCGTCAAATCAAGAAGATAGCCTCTATTGTTTAATTTCCTTGAGATCTCAAATTTTTTTATTTATATTTGACTTTGTGGGGACCTTGCTCAATTATTTAGTTATGTTAATCTGTAAATTATTTGCATTCTATTCTTTTAGGTTTTATAATTAGAAGAGTGTTAATTTCTACTCTACCTAAGTGCATACTGAATCAAAATGCTATGTCATGTAACTATCTGCTTCCCATATGAGATACAATCTCTGCAGCATCTCCTAATATCCTTAGTTCCGCTTTCCAGATGGCTCTTTTATGGTTTCACCATTATGTTTTTGCCCTTTCTGCTTTCTAGGTCTAAGTAGTGATGATAATGTTGGTGTCACTGGATGTATACACAATGTTATATATTGTTTCCTAATCATAACATTTATCCATTGCTTTATTTAGATGGGAATAGCTGATGTTATTGTGGATCTTGTTAGTAGTGGAACCACATTGAAAGAAAACAATCTCAAAGAAATTGAAGGTGGAGTATTGTTAGAAAGTCAGGTGAAGTTTCTAAGTCCAATCTTGCAAGCTTTTCTTAGCTTTTGAACATGGTGTTTTACTGAGTAGGATATTATCCAGGCTGTCATGGTTGCTAGCAAGGAGTCTTTAGTCCAGCGCAAAGGTTTATTGGACATCACACATGAGATTCTTGAAAGATTTGAGGCACATTTGAGGGCGCTTAATCAAATTACAGTAAGCTCATATGTGTTTAATCATTGTCTTCTGTCAAATATAGTATGTTGTTAATTCATGCTATCAGTGTTTATTAAATAGGTTGAGATTTCATAACTTTGAAGGCGGTCCATTAAATTTCTATAGTTGTCTATTTTAGACCTTAATCAATAGTCAAATTTTCTCACAAAGCTATTTGTTAAGTCAAATGCTGCATTTTTTTTCTGTGATGGATAGAATATCATTTTGGGGGATGGAAAGATATAACAGAATCTATCACAATAATGTGTGTCAGGTAGTTGCTAACATGAGAGGAAACAGTGCAGAGGAAGTAGCTGAGCGAGTTCTGAGTCAACGATCATTATCTGGGCTTCAGGTAAAACTTTTCGGCAATATATTAGAGGTGACATGATGGGTGGGTCAGGATGGTTATAAGTAAAAGGTTGGAATTGCGATCTTAAGTGCATCTGTTTAATTGGCTACCAGACCTACATCCTAATGTGGTTTTGTTTTTCATATCCGCAGGGACCAACTATAAATCCAGTTTTCCGCAAAGTTGATGGCGTGGTAACACCTGATTATTATGCTATAGTCATTTGTGTGCCCAAAAAGGAGTTGTACAAGTTAGTTCAACAACTTAGAGCGGTAGGTAATCTTAATCATGAAGTTATTGTTGGATATAAATTATTACAAACATTTGAATGCTAATCTTTTAGTGTTTTATGAATTTATGATCCACCATCATTTGATATGACAATCTTTTATGATGGTGCAGATTGGAGGTAGTGGAGTTTTGGTGTATCCTTTGACCTATACTTTCGAGGAAGAAACTCTAAGATGGCGTGAGCTTCTGTCAAAGCTTGGGCTTTAAGTTGCTACAACTCTATTAACATTATCGTACGACCACTGTTGCTATTTTTCATTTTCAAAATTTTCGTAGCACGAATACTGACTCGTTTTGTAGCTTTAATTTCTTAACGAGTTATCTGCTCATGCTGTATCTCATAAACTGATCAACCATCCTCGTTGTTTTCTTATTGAAGCCTGCAACTTCTGAAGACTATATTGAAGAAGACGAGAACTAAGAAAGATGATTGGCTTTTATTAAGTCTTCCTCCCTTCAGTTTATACTTCACCTTTATCTTATGTTATCTCAAACCATACCCTCAATTAGTATTATCTACTTTCCGTTGTGAACTAATTAAACCATTGGTAATTAGGGCACTTACAAAGCTTTGATGATGAAATGCATATTATGTGAAATTCATGTTAATCAAGTGTCTTGTGTGCTTACCTCTTACTGTTGATTAGCCATCATTGATAGATAATTAGACGCATTTTTATACAAAAATGGTTAATAATAGATGATTAGTGCATGTTCACGAGTGTTTACTTGTGAGTGAAAGTGGTAAAGGCATATCTTATTCTCCCTCTAAACCCATTAGCACTAGTGTTTTATTTTTTTTATTTTTTTTTTTGAACGGCATTTAAAAATAACATTAGCACTAGTTTAGTTTTTCCTATTTGTAACTAACGATCAAGAATATGCTTTGGTTTTTTAAAGGTGCAATTACGCAATAGGTTTGCAAAATCATCGACACAATGAAGAGTTACTAGGTGTTGGAATCTAAGATCTAGCACTTTCGTAGCACCATTTCCGAATTTTTACACTACGTGAAATTAATATCCTAACTAGTCTCACTCTCTCAATTATTTTTGTACCACAATTGTCATTAAGCTTGTCAGTAACTCGTTTCACTGGTTTGTTTTTGCATCACAATTCTCTGTGGATAGGTTTGGGAAAGGCTCATAGCGTTCCCACTCCATGTGTCTGGTAACCACACACCACTATACATTGGTCAGTGTCATTTTTTGTTTTTTACACCACATGACTCATGTTTATTCAATTCTTTTATTAAATAAAGAAAAGTATTCCTTCTTCTTCCTCCACGCAACCCCCCAACACCATTTTATTGATGTACCAAAAAATGCAAGAAAATTTCTCTACCAATTACTCTTTCACTTTCTTCTTTCCACAACAAACCTTTATCATTTTGAAATGTGAAACCAAAAGAGCCTCGGCAGAACCATGTCTCCGATGAAAGAACCCATGAGCTCTCAACACCAACACAAACTGAGTATACAAATTTGAAGTGTATTTAAAGATGGAAAACGTGTGCTGTCGCCGGTGGTAGGGGTAGTTTGGCGGCGACACTGCTGTTCCAATTTGTTTTACTGGTGATGGTAGCGGTTGGATCGCCGGAAAATGAAATACGAAATTGAGTTCCGGCGGTTGTTGACGGCGCGTGTGAGCACGTGACGATGTCTCTGGTGGTTTGGTTAGCAGGTTTTGGTCGCCATTCAGTGGCAAACCTGATGGTGGTATTTGGTTGTTCATATATGTCCAGAAAATCCAAAAGGGTAACGGCTCCGGTGATGGTTTGTTTGGTCGGGTTTGGGTGGGGAAGCCGTGGTGGTGAGATCTTGCATAGAAAAGTAGAGAGATTGAATGTTTGTTTATGAGTGCTAAGTATGTAAAAACGTGAAAAAAAAGTTGAATTAGACAGAAAGTGAATTGCCGGAATAGTTAAAGAAAATATGTAGCCATTACTAAAAGTTGAAAAAGTTAAAAGAAGGTTGTATTTATTAGGTGAAAAATAAAGAGGGGCATCGAGAACTGTGAAATAAAAAATAAACCTAACAAAAGCCTGTATAAAAAAGTACGCATGTCAGGTTCAAAGTTTAGTAGGATGGTGTATAAAGCACAGCTTGGGAAAAGACATTGACCTGATGAAGAATTATTGAGTGTTGGAATTTTTATTTTGAATATTATAAGGTAGCATTTCACTATTTCAGTAGCACCATTTCCAAATTTCTATAACGGAATTCATGGTAACACCACCACCCCTCACAACCATGGTAACACCACCACTCCTTTCAATCACGATGAACTAACCGGAGAACCATGGGAAACTGTAAACAGAAGAGCCAATAAAGAAGCAAAATATAATAAAAGTTCAGCAGGGATAACAAAAGGTGAAGGCGTTCAAGAAGGTAAACAAAGGTTACCGCTTTTCAACATGGTAAGCAAGCAAGAAGGTGTTCACAAAGTTAACCAAGACGAGAGTGAAGGAGATGAAAAAGGAAAGCATGATCCTAGCCGGAACGTGGTCAACTTTTTCTTTACCAATTTTCCACCGGAATGGAACAAAGCCGATCTACATGAATTGTTTGCAGAGGTCGGGGAGATAGCAGATTTGTACGTGGCTAGAAAGGTGATTAAGGCGGGTAGAAAGCTCGGGTTTGCTCGTTTTTTCCGAGTTGGTAGCATTCGTGTTCTTGAAAACAGACTAAATACAATTAGAATCGGGAATTTCAATCTAAGAGCAAATATTGCTATGTTTGATAAACTTGTTTCTGACTCTAAAAAAGGAAGCAAGGGAGACGGGTGGGCGTTCGATGTTCCTTCCAAATCGAAACAATCACCCATGGTTAACCTCTCATCATCACTTAATCGTGCGGTCAATGAATCTTTTGTCATTCATTCACTCTCCGAACTACAATCAATATGGTCGTCTTTCAACACTACAAATTGTAAACTATATGGGTGGTTCAAAATTTTCACTAGAATTTAAAAATGAAGAGGAGGGCCGCTCACCTACAATCAATGACGTAAGATGTGTTGAAGAGGGTGTTAAAATCGACATCGAAAGCAACATCATCAGGAGTGGTTCTAACAGCATATGTGGAGAAATCAATGAGCTAATGGGGATGGATATGAAGTGCATAAGCACTCGCGAGGTTGTCATGGCAAGTGATTCTCAAACTGAAGACGGGAGCAAAAATCCAATGACGATGTTACTCCTACTTTTCCGGCTCAAGTCAACAAAGGTGAAAATTCAAAATTTGAAATTGACTCCAAGTACAAGAATGAGCAGGCACGTGACTCTTGCAGTATGCTTGCAAATGGTAGTGAAAAAGACTTGTCACCAGATTTTGAGGGTAACAATAGGAAAGAAAACAACAGCAAGAGGTGTGATGATAGTACTAAAGAAAAGGACGAGTCCTTAGTTGTGATGAGGTGAACGTTGGGATTAAACCTAGCGCAGGGTATCATGCATACCATTAACACGTTATTAGTATGTCATCTCAGGGCCACATCATCCACTCTCAATAACACACCATTCACTCAAACACCCCTCCCTCATAAGACTATCTTTAGGGTAGAGGGTGTGGTCTTGCATTTTCCCTTGCCACATCAGCTCCACATAAGCTTTTTCTCTCGCCAAAACATTTTCATTCAACTTTCCTCAACCATTGCAGCACCTTCTCTCTCTTCCATAAATTTTTTATTTTATTTTTTATCATTAAAAATACCCTCAAAATATAAATACCCACTCACAACATAATAAAAAAAAACATTTTCTTTTTCATCCATAACTCACTCTCTCTCCTACATGTCTCCTAAAACCTTTCGGCATTAGAGTCCCGCAGTGCCAAAAAAGATTCCTTGCATTGCATGTTTCCCGCCATAGTGGGTGAGGTGATTGGTTTTTTCCCAAAAGGGAAGGCCCCATTCCCGAAAGTTTCCCTAGGCCACACCCTTTAGACTTATTAACAATCTATCACAACCCAATCTCTTATTAAAAAATTATTTTCTCTTTCCTCCACCTACACAAATAATACATACAACCAATCTATATCCTTTTATGGTTTTACCATTTATCAATGATGAGCGTGGGATTGCGACCACGCAACAGGTTTTACCTCTCAAGGGATCTTGAGAAGCTTGCAATCCCACCAGGCAGTGTACCTGGTCGGTGTAGTATAGTGTAGTGGTAAGTACGGGGGATTGATCGTTCTCTCACAGGGAATAGTGTTCGTTAGGTTAGAAAAACTACTCTAAAAGGTCTAAGGGTGAAGGAAGATTATTTTTGTATTTTTATATTTTTTTGAAAGCAAGTAAAATCTCGGGTTTTGGAGGAGTGGGCGGAATTAGTTGCTAGTCAACTAACCCAAAAACTACAATTGCAATTAAAAATAAAATAACTAAACTATTGTGGTTGTGAAAACTTATATGGAGACAAATGTGTTTACTTAGATTTCCTTACTCCCTAACTATCTTTTACCGGTTAATTGGTGTATGTATTACTTGCGTGGATGACGGGTGTATTCCTTAACAATTCATGGGGTGGCGTACATATCTCCCCAATTCTATGAGCTCTTATCTCCTCCTACAACTATGCGTACACACAATCATAGGGATTGTAAACAGTGGCTCATGCGTTAAATACTACCTTAATAACCTAGTACGCATTAGTTACATGTTTCTTAAGACGTTCAAGCATGTTACCATATAGGAGTATTGCCAGTTTTCTTAAGCCTAACATTGATGAAACATTCATCCAAGAAAAGTAATAACACACCAATCAACCAATAATTAATAGTTAGGTTTCATTAGATCTAAGCAAACACAAGAAAAATCTAGCCTAGCATGTTAATTGAAAGACAAGCATAAGATATAATTAACCAACACATAGACATATTGATTAATTTAAGTGAGGACTTATCTTTAATTGAACATGAAGGATTCAAGGGTGAAAAACCCTTGAAAATACAGCCAAATTCGTCTTTAGGGTTTTTCCCAAACTTGTACCAAAAGTTCCACACTAATGAATGAAAAATAGAAAAGTATATATAGATTTTACATTCTGACGGCGTCAGGTTATGGGTTCTGACGCCGTCAGCTCGCCGTCATTAGGGTTCTCGGATGGCCTAGATCTACTTCTGACGCCGTCACTTGTAAATGTGCTCTGGGCCGTCACTCTTTAGCATTACACCTGACGGCCTACTTTCTCTAACACCTGACGCCGTCAGGTGTAAACATCTTGTTTTCTTCATAGGGCGTCTAGTGTAATCTGATTTTACTCCTTTGTCAACGTTGGCTGACGGCGTCACCTTGTGACTCTGACGCCGTCAGGAAGGTTTTCCAGCTTCTTTTGAGACTTTGTCGTTTTCTTCACTTTTATGCTCCAAAAACGTCCAAATTAGCATGTTTTCCAGAATTCTTCTCAAAAGTACCTAAAATGACAAAAGGAACGATTTAGGGCAATATTTGATCACATTTATTCGAATTAGGGCTTAAATGACCCCTTAAAACGGGTACACTTTTCGTCTCATCAATCAACAACTCAACCTAACCAATTCATACAACCAATTAAGTATTAAAAACAAAAAGAAAAAAAAAAAACAAATAGCCATCAAAACATTGACATGTAGCAAATTGTGGGTTGGCAACTTAGGTTGCCATATGATTTAGATTGGAAGGAAAGATTGGATGAGAATATTAAAAAATTATTATTTTGTATGTATTTTCAATGGGTTGGGTTGGCAACCTTGCCAATAAACATAGTCTAAGGGTGGAGGGTGTGGTCATGCTTTTTCCCTCGCCACATCAGCTCCACATCAACTTTTTTTCTTTCCAAAACATTTTCCTTCAAGTTTCCCTCAACCATTGCAGCACCTTCTCTCTCTTCCATAAGCTTATTTTCTATTTTTATCATTGAAAAATATTCCCAAAACACAAATACACACACAACCCAACCAATAATATAAATATTGTACTAAAAAGTTACTTTCTCTCTCTTAAAGTGTGTGGAGGTAAACTGTATTCTTGTCAGATTGAGAAAGAAATGGTCTTATATAGCTACGAGACTCAAGTCCCGCAAATTGAAAAAAAAAATGTTTTCCCATAAAGCATGGTACCATTTTCCAACTAACACACCACTAACACGTTATTGGGTCTCACTTTTTTTCATTTCATTTTATTTAATAAAAACAAACACATTTTATTAAACACAAATTAAAATTACACAATACATAAATTAAAAATACAATACATAAAATAAAATTACAATACGAAATTTCAAAAAATATATATATATATATTGATAAAATTACAATACGTGACTACATATCTTGTTGTTGTTGTTGTTGTTGTTGTTGTTGTTGGTATCGTTCCCAAAGATGATCTACAAGATCATTTCGAAGGTCGTTATGCACGTCCTTGTCATGTATTTCCTTTCGTTTCTATGCATGCCGATCGTATCTTTCGATCCATGTTTCTTGTATATTTACGGCCGGAGTAACAAATATTTAGTTGTATTCACTTATTTGAAATTAGCGGATTCAGTTTGAAAAATGTTGTTAAGTAACCAATCATTTCCGTTGTCGAAGGTCGTTATGCACGTCCTTGTCACGTATTTCCTTTCGTTTCTTGGCATGCCGATCGCATCTTTCGATCCATGTTTCTTGTATATTTGCGGCCGGAGTAACAAATATTTAGTTGTATTCACTTATTTGAAATTAGCGGATTCAGTTTGAAAAATGTTGTTAAGTAACCAATCATTTCCGTTGTCGAAGGTCGTTATGCACGTCCTTGTCACGTATTTCCTTTCGTTTCTTGGCATGCCGATCGCATCTTTCGATCCATGTTTCTTGTATATTTGCGGCCGGAGTAACAAATATTTAGTTGTATTCACTTATTTGAAATTAGCGGATTCGGTTTGAAAAATGTTGTTAAGTAACCAATCATTTCCGTTGTTATTTGCCATTTTTTGAATGATAATGTGTATGTAAAAGTTTTGATATGTTGGTATTTATATGTGACAAGTTTTGATATGTAAAAGTTATTTGCCATTGCAAGCTTTGCATTCAAGTCTTGCTCGCATGCAGCCTTGCATTCAATTATATGACAAGTTTTCTTATTTCTATTCATTTGGCAGTTGCATGCAGCCTTGCATTGAATTTATGACAAGTTTTTCTCACTTGTATTAATTTGGCCTTTGCATGCAATAAATACATAATAATAATAATAATAATAATAATAATAATAATAATAATAATAATAATAATAATAATAATAATAATAATAATAATAATAATAATAATAATAATAATAATAATAATAATAATAATAATAAAACGTATCAGAAGATTTTCGGTGACTCAAGACATTGGAGCACGTGCTACTGCTCATATTTTTAGTAGGGTTAGCTTCGCTATAGCTAGAGGAGTGGGGGCTCAGATTGTTTCTCGGCTCCTCACTAATTTCTTGTAAATCATATAAATTTCTAATAAAGTGATGTTTATAATAATAAAAAAAAAAAAATAATAATAATAATAATAATAATAATAATAATAATAATAATAATAATAATAATAATAATAATAATAATAATAATAATAATAATAATAATAATAATAATAAATACATCATAAGCATTTGTCAAATAAAAAACGAAGTTCCATCAACTAATTTTATATTCCGCTATGTACTACGCACGTTTCTACCTATACATTATAAGGCAACATGGATACTCTTCAAACTTCACTAACATGTGACAGTTAATATCTTTAGAGTATGACAAGTGGAGCGATGACAATAGGGTTAATGTTAAACTTTAACACGTATTACATAGATAATATATACATAGTAATACATTGTAATCTACCTATATAGTAAAGACTTCTCTCTACCATCTTTAACCTGGAACTTCGGTGGAAAATTCATCAACCAACTGGTTAGTTAACATCTTTATTGCTTTCATATACTCTAATTTTGTTGCACACAGTCTACCATTTTATTTTAAATTTATCTTGTTCATTTTCTCAGATTGGTTGGATTTATAAAATCAACTCTTTTAGCTTCTTTAACGGACGCGTATCCTTCTTTACAACTAATTTTAGTCAAATAAAAAGAGAAGTTCCATGAAAATAAAAAAACGAATGGCGTGAGCCAGTGGAGTGGCTCAAAACATATAATAATAATAATAATAATAATAATAATAATAATAATAATAATAATAATAATAATAATAATAATAATAATAATAATAATAATAATAAATACATCATAAGCATTTGTCAAATAAAAAACGAAGTTCCATCAACTAATTTTATATTCCGCTACGTACTACGCACGTTTCTACCTATACATTATAAGGCAACATGGATACTCTTCAAACTTCACTAAAACGTGACAGTTAATATCTTTAGAGTATGACAAGTGGAGCGATGACAATAGGGTTAATGTTAAACTTTAACACGTGTTATGTTTCACATAGATAATATATACATAGTAATACATTGTAATCTACCTATATAGTAAAGACTTCTCTCTACCATCTTTAACCTGGAACTTCGGTGGAAAATTCATCAACCAACTGGTTAGTTAACATCTTTATTGCTTTCATATACTCTAATTTTGTTGCACACAGTCTACCATTTTATTTTAAATTTATCTTGTTCATTTTCTTAGATTGGTTGGATTTATAAAATCAACTCTTTTAGCTTCTTTAACGGACGCGTATCCTTCTTTACAACTAATTTTAGTCAAATAAAAAGAGAAGTTCCATGAAAATAAAAAAACGAATGGTGTGAGCCAGTGGAGTGGCTCAAAACACATTTGGCTTGTAGTTGGCATATTGCTTGGTAAGGCAATTAACGTGTTATTGGTTATGAATTGAACGAATGACATGTTAATATTAACGATACCGAGTGCTCTAGGTCGTCTAAGTTGGATTTTGAAAGGATAATATTATATTCTCGTGGGCTTCGTCCAAACATGTCTAATAAGGAAATTCGTGACGAGTTTGTATCTTTCAACCCACCTCAAACAAGTAGCATCAAACAATCTCATCCAACACCTCTAAAAGGTTCAATTCAGTGATTAAGGGAAAAAAAGACACATTTGAAGAAGGAAAAGATAAGGTCATCTAAAGCACTTAAATTGCTTCGGAAATCGGCGTCTTAATTTGTTTGTTTTAAGGAGTTTTCGGTTTTTGGTGTCTTTCATTAATGTTAGGTTTTATTGAGGGTTTGTTTAGGTTTGGATTTTTTTAAGTGACTTCGATGTGGTTGTATCTGGGTGTCGTTTTAGGTAGTTTGGTAGGTGTTTCTTTTATGTTTGCATGGTTTGTAACTTCTATCTTCTTGCTAACTTTTAATACAAAATTGCTGTTCAAAAAAAATAATATTAACGGAATTCATCCTAACTGATTTTCTTGCTCATATCCTAATTAACATCCTAAAGTATTTTCACGGTTGATTAAGTCTTCCAAATTTGAATTTGTGGCATACATTAGTATAGCCCCTATCTCCAGCTATTACCTCGTTATAGTCTAAGAGTGTCCAAATATTCTTAGATTATACAAGATACTTGTGTACATTTAAGAATATTTTGGACACTCTTAGGACTATAACGAGATAATACCTCGTTAAGTCCTAAGAGTGTCCAAATATTTTTAAATTATACAAGTACAAGAGTCCCTTAAATTCTAGAAAGCATATAAACTTTGGAGACATAATTAGTAAACTAATAATAAAGTTTGAGGACTCAATCACTCAATATAAACGAAAGCAAACACATAGTTGCATGACATATAAGTTAATTTTAATAAATTAGTAACCCATGTGTGAAATTTTAAAAACATGGGTGACCTCAGTATACAATATACCTTAAATCATGGTTGTTAGATCCTGATCGTGATCCTAGGATCTTATGATTTTACGATACTACAAAGCAAAAATGATCCAGATCCTACGTAGGATCTTTGTGAGATAAGATCTTAAAAGGATCCCGATCTTGACTATAGGATCTTAAGATCTCGATCGATCCGATCTTACTTTCTCGAACCACAAACTAAAAAACTGCAAATTTGTGTAGTAAGTTTTGTAGAATATGAAAAACAAGAGTCTAATTATATTAAATACTTCATAATCATAATTTTTACATACATTTTCATGATATGTGATACATATATAATAATATGCATAATTTTACAAAGGATATTAAAAAAATAACAATATAGTAAGATCTTAAGACACCAATTTAATTTTACAAACACGATCTTGTAAAAACTAACATGATCCGATATAAGATCCCAATATTAAAAAAAAACTTACCTTTAATTAAATACTGAGTAAAGGGGTGTCTGTTTAAGCTTATATGTGGCTTATGAGCTTATTTGTTTTTATAAGCTCTAATTTTTTGGCTCTTAGAAACATGTAAGCTAATATAAGTTTATTATATATAATAAACTTATATACACCAACAAGTTTTCAAATAAACCAAAAATTAAAGCTTATGAAATATAAACCGAAATAAGCTGATAAGCCTACATTTATAAGCTTAAACAAACACCTCTTAATTAACAAATCAGGTAATAAACTTTTGGACACATCCAAAAGACAATCATTAATATTACTCCCTTTGTAGTTTGTACGCTTGAAACCCAACAAAAGAATCCACTCAGCATTATTCCTTTCCACGGCGGCGCTCCTCCTCCTCCTCCTCACCCAAACATCTCACGCGCCGCCACACACTATGTCCTTCTCCCAAACATTCCTCCCGTCACCCTCCCTAACCAACTTCTCCGTCAAATTCACCGTCAAATGCCGCTCAGTCGCGTCTCCGGTCACGACCGTTAACAGCAATGCTGACGGTAAAAGTGAACGGAGTGAGATTAGGTTAGGTTTACCGAGTAAAGGTCGTATGGCTGCTGATACTCTTGATCTATTCAAAGTAATAATCTTTTATTTTATTTTATTTTTTTTTAATTTTTTTATTTTTTTAATATTTTAATTTTAAATTGTGGTTATGATTGAATTAATTTGTTTATAATGGTTGTAGGATTGTCAATTGTCGGTTCGCCATCCGAATCCTCGCCAATACGTTGCGGATATTCCTCAGGTATATTTATATTTACTACAGTATATAAATTAGTTTTATAAAGTATAGTGAAAATAGAAGCTTAAAATGTGAAATGTAGGTTTGTTTTACTGCAGCGTAAAGTTAGCTTTCTTGTTTCCTGTTAAAGGCGTGGTTTGTTGTAACAGAAAACAGAGAGAGAGAAATGATGAAATGATGTTTTTGTTGATATTGACCCGCATATAAATATTATTGTTATGATTGATATGTTTTGGAATCTTTTCGTGCATTATGCGTTATATGCTGTAGTTTTGTTTCTACATGTTGTATCTGTATCTCTATATATGTTGTGCGGAAAAGTTTGCAGTTTGACTATTGTAATTTAGTCAAGTATTATCGTTTTGTGTTTGTGAGTAGGAGTATGTGTGGATTAGAGCTGTAATGGTTGTCTTATTGGCCGTAAAAAGATGAACTAGGGGTTTGAATTGGGGAGGGAAATAATATGTTTCTTTATTACTTACCACTCCAACTGCTTTATAAAAAACCAAAAGCATTTGGCTTTAGTGAACGAGTGAAGATGCATCAGAGATTTTTTTTACTCATTTTCAAGTCTTAGCGACACCATCATGTCAGACACTATTGAAGAAACTTCTCATGTTATTTATTCACTGTCATAATTGTATGGTTTCCAAGCCTATGTATCGTAATTATAGGAGTCAATAGAGCCCAAGTAACATTGAGCTTATGTTGAGTTTTGGAGCTATGTTATATTAACTCTGATATAAAATGAGTATTATGGAGGTGGGGATTGTCCTAAGTCAACTGTTATATTGACTCTGCTTGAAAATATGTGTGTTCCACCACGTACTGTTTACAAGATATGCTGCCTAGTGCCTACTTGTGGAAGACAAAGTTGACCAGAAATGACATAAAATTGTAAATCCGTTATCCCACTAAGCAAAAAAGATCAAAGATATTGGTTTTCCTACCTGTTACTTAAAAAAAAATGTTATACTTGCAGTTTAATAAAGCTCTCAGTTTATGTACAAAGTTACATGGTTGTGATTAACTTATTTACAATGTCAACTTGCAGCTCGCGAACTTAGAGGTCTGGTTTCAGCGTCCAAAAGACATCGTGCGAAAACTCGTTTCAGGCGATCTAGACCTTGGTATTGTTGGTCTTGACACGCTTAGCGAATATGGACAGGTAACACAATGTAAGGAACAATATGCTGTATTTTGTTATAATTACTAAATTTTTCTGTTACTAGTTGATGCAACCTTCTATGCTGTTTATGTACTTATTTTTCTACTTAATTAGTGTTGAACTACGTGATCAGCTATATTTTGCACTTATTATGCCCTCGACAGTTTTAGCTACTTGAGCAACATTATATGAATCACGTTTTTAAATTCGTTACCATTTAATACTTCTGAGTATGCACAATTTTCAACCATTCGAGTAGCTTGATTTACGGACAAGTAACTTTAATTGTAACATACTGATTTTTATTGTTAAAAGTACTAAATATGCTTCTGAGTTTTTACTTGATCTAAACTAGACCAGAACAAGGCCATAGGTGTGAAACATCACTTAGAAGGTGTTCCACATTTTTTCTTGTTTTTATAGTTTATGCACATCACTTAGAAATCAAATAGGTTTCTGATTTTATAATATTTGTGCTCAATTGTATCATTATCTTGCTCTGATAGTTTATGAGGTCCTGTGATAGTTTGAGAGGTTTCTGAACATCATTTAGAAGAAGGTTTCTGAATTTTCAATCTTTGTGCTCAGTTGTACCATCATTTTGCTATAGTTTATGAGGTGTTCCAGACCATTTCTTCTTTTATATTTCTCTTTTTTCAGCTGTCTGATTAAGTCCTTAGAAGATGAATGATAGTAGCTAGGTTTGTTATAGATTTTACAAGCTGACATGACATGGTTGACAATCTGAAAAACCAATATATAAGATGCACAATATTTAAATATATATTACACAAGGTTAGGATCCTAAGGAAAAAACCCAATTCATAAAATGTCTAAAAAGGAAGGAGCGAGACGTGACTTGATGAACCAAAAAAGATGTTGTCCAAACATCTGAAATTCTTTCACAACAAATGGCAGACAAAATGATTAAGAATCAGTGAAAAATAAAGGTAGTTTATATATATATATATATATATATATATATATATATATATATATATATATATATATATATATATATATATATATATATATATATATATATATATATATATATATATATATATAAATTTTTAAGGAGTTTGATTAAACTTTGTTAATCAATTTTCTTTTGTGGTAATCAATCTTGTTGTTCACCACTTATTTTTTTCATCAGATAGATAGCTGTAATTTTTTCCCAACCTCCCCGTAGTGCCAAATTATTTTTTTATTTTTCTTTTCGAAAACTTTCTACGAAATAGATTCTTTTTATGAATTTGGTTCTTTTTATAGGATTGTTTCTCATAACACATAATAGTATGCGCACATAACAAAGATCAAAGTTTTATTCTCTTCATAAATCATTAATCGTATTCTGTTTTAAAAATAGCTCAGAATTTTTTCTTGGATACGATATTGAATCTGAGCTTCTTTGAATTAAAATAGTGTGGTTGAATCTAGATATCAATTCTTAGAATCGGTTGTATTCAATTTTAAACATGCATGCCAAAATTTATAATTGAATTTGAATTACAATTACCGGATATGAGCATTTGATTCGATTAGCATCACTTAGGCCACGAAAGATTACCAATTGTGCCACTGAACTATCTGCTATTTATATGTTTTAAACACCAGCACTGGAAAATTTAGTTGCTATAGTTTTGCTAACTTTTCCATGTGCTGGTAGACTCACTTCATTAAGGCTTTTTACCTTTTAGCAACTTTATTGTTGGTCCTTTGTTTTTACTGCTTGATCTCGCATATTTATACTTTTAGTACCTATCACATGTTAAATATGTTTTACGTCGTTCTTTTTTAGCATCTATAATAATTACAAGAGAAATACTTTACACGAAGCATAACCATGAATAACTTGGTTTTACGTTTTACATTCTTGTTTGCATATCAACGCAAGTATTTTTGTTTGGATAATATAACCAGTAGAACATTATGTTTGTTCATCATTTTTTCAGGAAAATGAAGATCTAATCCTTGTTCACGATGCTCTTGCATATGGAGATTGCCGTTTATCTCTTGCAGTAAGTCTGCTTTCTCTTCGATGAGTTGACTTATGAACCCTAACTAATCTTTAGAAGTTAAAAATTTATGTGTGACATTCTTTTCTCATACTTTTAGATTCCAAAATACGGGATCTTCGAGAACATCAATTCGGTCAAGGAGCTAGCACAAATGCCTCAATGGACTGCTGAGAAGCCTCTAAGAGTTGCCACGGGTTTCACTTATGTAATCAGTTAATTTCTTACGTAATACTGTTACAGTTTTCTTGTCTAGTAATTTGACCAAGTCAGAAGTGTAATTTGGTTTCTGTTTTATACTTTTTCTTTTGGCAGCTGGGTCCTAAATTTCTAAAAGACAACGGTCTTCAGCATGTCGCCTTTTCAACCGCTGATGGGGCACTTGAGGCAGCTCCTGCTGTAAGTCTTCTTTTATCCTTTGTTACTATTTTAGATGTATATGAAGTATATATTATGCTTTGTTTCATCTTTATATTTTATGATGGATTCTGTCTAGCAACGACTCTGTTTTATGTTTTTTAATTTTTTCCCAGAGGTTTCTATCGATAACATTTTGTAAATGTTTAGCTCACCTTTGATAGTCGTATATCTATATAATTAGCTGAAATGTACTAGGTTCACTATGTGGTAAGTGAAGTCGTGACACCTTCAGCATAGAGGTCTAATTTCTCAATGCAGACAGCTGCATGATATGACCTCAGTATGGTCATATGTATGCTAGTGCAAATGCTCTCAGAGCTTTACCAATGAATATCATTTGATATGGGTGTGACTACTAATCATGGCATCCAAGTTTGTGTTCTTGCTCGTTTAGACTACGTCATTTTGTTAATATTAGAGTTATATAGAAAAAACCCTGCATACTTGCACCAAAAAAGCTGCAAGTCCCTATTCTGTAAATTACTTGCATTCTATTCTTTTAGGTTTTAGAATCTATTACAAGAGTGTTGAACATCTACTCTACCTAAGTGCATAATGTAACCATCTGCTTCCCCTATGAGATACAATCTCTGCAGCTTCTCCCAATATCTTTAAGTTCCCCTTTCCAGATGGCTCTTTTATGGTTTCATCGTTATGTTTTTTCCCTTGATGCTTTCTAGGTCTAAGTAGTGATGATAATGTTGGTGCCACTGGATGCATACACAATGCTATATATTGTATCCTAATCAAATTTATTCATTGCTTTATTTAGATGGGAATAGCTGATGCTATTGTGGATCTTGTTAGTAGTGGAACCACATTGAAAGAAAACAATCTCAAAGAAATTGAAGGTGGAGTACTGCTAGAAAGTCAGGTGAAGTTTCTTAGTCCAATCTTGCAAGCTTTTCTTAGCTTTTGAATATGGTGTTTTGCTGATTAGGATATTTTCCAGGCTGTCATGGTTGCTAGCAAGAAGTCTTTAGTCCAGCGCAAAGGTTTATTGGACATCACACACGAGATTCTTGAAAGATTTGAGGCACATTTAAGGGCGCTTGATCAATTTACAGTAAGCTTATATGTGTTTAATCATTGCCTTCTGTCAAATATATATGTTGTTAAATTCATGCTATCAGCCGTTTATTAAATAAGTTGAGATTTCATTCTTGTAATTATTAATAGGCCACCGTCTAAATTCATAACTTTGAAGGTGGTCCATTAATTTTCTTTATTTGTCTTTAATAAAGATATTTTTAAATCAATAGTCAAATTTTCTCACAAAGCTATTTGTTAAGTCCAGTGGTGCACTTTTTTTCTGGGATGGATGGAATATCATTTTGGGGGAAGGGAAGAATAAATTGAAAGATTACCTTATTATCTCTCACAATAATGCGTCTCAGGTAGTTGCCAACATGAGAGGAAACAGTGCAGAGGAGGTAGCTGAGCGAATTCTGAGTCAGCCATCGTTATCTGGGCTTCAGGTAAAACTTTTCGGCATTATATTAGAGGTGACACGATGGGTGGGTCAGGATGGTTTCATATTCTTCTACAGTAATAGGGATTAAAAATGGTCTGGGGCTCTGGGCTAGGTTGAGGCACAATTAGTTATTGTCCTTTTTATATATAGTTAAAATTGTGATTAGAAAAGCCATATCAGTACAATAGTAATGTTAATATTTGAATAAAATGATATGGATGATACATGCCAAAAATAGATTTGGGCATGTTTAAGCTGTTCAATCGGTCTCCCTTTAGCAAACTTTTTTAAATAGCTTAAATTGGCGCGTTTATAAGTGAAAGGACGAAGTTGCGACCTTTGCTGCATCTATTTAATTAGCTACTGGACCTACATCTCAATGTGATTTTTTTTATATCGGCAGGGACCAACTATAAGTCCAGTTTTCCGCAAAGTTGGTGGTGTGGTAACACCTGATTATTATGCTATAGTCATTTGTGTGCCCAAGAAGAAGTTGTACAAGTCAGTTCAACAGCTTAGAGCGGTAATTAATCCCAATCATGAAATTATTGCTGGATAGAAATTGTTACAGCTATTTAAATGCTAATCTTTTAGTGTGTCACCATCATTTTATATGAATCTTTTATGATTGTGCAGATTGGAGGTAGTGGAGTTTTGGTGTCTCCTTTGACCTATATTTTTGACGAAGAAACTCCAAGATGGCGTGAGCTTCTATCAAAGCTTGGGCTTTAAGTTGCTACAACTCTATTATCATTATCATAAGATACACTATTGCTACTTCTGTCTTCAAAATGTTAAAAAAATGTCTTATTAGCTTCTTACCTCTTACCGAGTCAGGCACGGTCAAACTTTTAGTTGTTTGTTTTGTTTTTTTTGTTTTATTGCATCTTAGGGTGTGTAGTAGTTTTTCCTTTTACTATGTTCAATTTAGTGTATGCATTAAGACGATATTTCATGGTTTATTGACTCTTTTAAATTTATGATAAACATGCTATGTTTTATGTTTACACAAGTTACTAATAATGTGTTCCTTACGATTATTTTGTAATTTGATGGTCATTTGTACTATTGAATCCTAGGATGAAAAGCAACAACAAAAAGGGTATTTGGCTGTGAGATGTGAGAAGAATTTTGTGTATTTTCTCAGAAAATAATCATCATACTTGTAGTAATGCAATGCAAAATGAAATATTGTCAACTCTCGTTCGTGTGTTTGGAGTATACATGATATGTGAATTTGGTGCAACATATTGGAGATGACCTTACATTTAGTGTGATAATACTCAAATATTCTTTTATGACACCAAAATGATACGAGATTGGTGGATATGCTGTTATAGGACATTCTGATGTGTCCAAAGAGCAAATCGTTAATAGTAATAAGTGAACAGATATTATGTTTTTTTATAAGTTATCATCAAAAATATCTCTTAGGTATTTTAAGATGTATTTGGTTTGTTTATGTGCTATTGGAAATGAGGTGAGATCCATGGCAAACAAAAAGAAATCTAAAGAACAAATAATCACATCCTAGCCTTCCATTTTGATTTCATCAAACGGTATAGATTAAACCAAAAAATAACAAAGGAAAGGCAAAATCTCATTTAATATAAAAATCCACTTTCAACATTTTTTTAAAAAACAACATATCTAGCAAACAGTAAATCTTCAAGCTACGAAAAATACACCATCGCGACGAGAATTAAATCATCTTTCTATAGATATGCACTTTCATATACTTTCGACGAACTTTTTTTTCAAAATTTCCATCCAGAAAAATCCCACGGGATTCGTAAAAAAATCTCACGAGATTCGTAAAAAAATCACTTGTGATTTGTTATTTTTAAAAAATCACAAGTGATTTGTAAAAATGAGTAAATCACTGTTTTTGAGTTTTATACTTTTATGTCACAACTTTTTTAAGGGTATATGTTTTTTATATGATTGTTGAAATGAGCTATTGAAATCTCTTTATTAAAAAAGTTGTATGTTGTTATACAGAATCCCATGTGATTCTCTCTGATCCCTTGAGATTCATACAGAATCTCATTGGATTTAATAAAGATACTTGATGAGTATCTTTTATGTGATTCATACAGAATCACATGGGTAATCATTATGAATTACAGGTGATTTATCAAAGAATCTCATGGGATTCTGTATAGATCACATGAGATTCTATATGAATCACAAAGGATCAGAGAGAATCACATGAGATTCTGTATAAATCCCATGAGATTTTCATTTTGCTTTATATAAAATGTAAGTACAACATCACATGAGATTTTGTATGAAATCACATTTGATTCTGTATGATTTATCTTGTCGATAAAGCACAAAGGATTCTGTATGAAATCACATGGGATTCAGTATGAATCTCAAGGGATTCATTATGAATCCCATGGGATTCTTTGGTGCATCACATGAGATTCTCATGGGATTCTATATGGATCACATAGGATTCTATATGAATCAAAAGGGTCAGAGAGAATCACTTTGGGATTTTGTATAAATCAATGGGATTCTTATTTTTCTTTATATAAACTAGAAGTACAAAATCACTTGAGATTCTATTTTTGTTGTGTAATGTTATGAGAAAAATTCTTGTTCACTTTGAATATATCTTGTGTACTTTGAATATATCATATTTGTTACTTATATTCTGTTTGATCACATGGGTAATCTGTATGAATCACATGCGATTAGGGATGAATCCAAAGTTGTCAAAATCGCGCCTAAGGCGCGTCTAGGCGCATAAGGCTCTAGCCTTTGGGCTTTTTTTAGATCGAAGCTCACGACATGCATGAAGCCCACAAAAAGCGCGCACCTCGGGGGCTTTTTACGCCTAGAAGATGTAACAATTTTTTTTAAAATTTAATATTAAGATAAGATACATAGGCCTTTTGAGTCATAGGGTGAGTATTTGTATGATTTGTAAATTTGAATTGATTTTATGTTTATTTTATTGATTGGAATTTTCTTTAAGAAGTTACTTTGTTTCATTAAGTATTTTCTTTACGACATATTATCATGAAAATGTGGCATTGTGCCTTGAATATTAATATGTTGCTTGCTTGATATTTTGGGTTAAATTGTGAGCTTTTTTAGATGTAAGCTACAAGTGTAGGACACAAGCATATTTAGTCTGATATGGATTTTAATCTCTATATAGGTTATCGAGCCAAAGAGTTGATCCGTTTTAGAAGTAACAACTGATTCATTTTAATCTTTATAATGGCAATATGTGTCATGTATTAAGTATTTTAATGTTATTTTGTGTTATTTAAGCTACATAAATGGCCACATATGTTATAAAAAACTTAATGTATTTAGTGCGCCTCGCATTCATGAATCCCGCGCCTTGGAATGCGCCTCTACTTGAGGCTCTTTGCCCCCCTTTGCGTCTTAGTGCGCCTTGAGCCTTTCAGAACATTTGATTAAGTGATTCATCAAAGAATCCCATGGGATTCTGTATGAATCACAAAGGATTCGTCAAAGAATCACATGGGATTCTGTATGAATCACATATGATTCATGTCTAAATAACATGCGAAATAAAAAGCAATCTAAACACCCTCTAGATTTCTTTTTACCAGTATCAACTATCAAGTAAGATATGTTATAAGTTTAAAAAAATAAAAATAAAAAATGCTATAACCAATAAAAGTTGCATTTAAAGGTTTTGTGTGAAAAATCTTATGTGTGAAAAATCTTATGGAAGGGCTAATTTTGCTAGGGTATTGGTGGAGATTGATGCTAATAAAGGTTTTGTGGAGAATGTTGATGTATGCTATAGAAGCTTAGGAAAGTCCATGAAATTAAGGGTTGAATATCCTTGGAGACCACCAATCTGTGGGATTTGTAAAGTTTTTGGGCATGGAGAGGAAAGCTGTATTACTAAGAATATGAACAAGACTGATAATAATCAAAAGAAGGATGTGCAGACTAATATTGGTAATGTGGAAACTAAAAGTGATGGTAATGATGGTAATTGGAAGACTGTGGAGGGTAGGAGGAATGAAAAGAATAATCAGATGAATGCTAGCACAAATGCTCAGAGGAATTATATGGGTGAAAGTTCTTATAGAAGAGGAGGTTATACTGGAAGAGGAAGAGGTAATATGTTTGGAAGAGGTAATGGGTATCAAAGGGGTAATAGGAGCAATCAATTTGTTCCTGTAAAGAAGGGGTCTGATGTTATGAATGAAGTTACTAAGAAAATGGATCCAAAAGATAAAGGTAAAGGTATAGCTATGGAGAAGGAGAAGGGTGATACTTCAAAATATAATAATCAAAATGGTCATAATGTGGCTTCTAATAATAAATATGCTGCATTATCTGTGGATGCTGATATGGAGGTTAATGGTGAGGAAGAAACTGCCAAAAGTAGGTTTGATGGAATATGTAATAAAGGGTTGTATGTCAGTATGGAAGAGAGAGGTTGGTCTAAAGAGTGGAAAGACTGCTTGAGTCTATGACTATTGAAGGTTTGGAGAGTAATATAACTAAACTGGAAAAACAGATTGCTTATAGCAATCAGAATATTGCTATGGCATCTAAAGTCAAAGCTGATAGTATGGTGCCAGCTATTATGGTGGAACACGGGTTGTCTAAAAACCAAGCTTTTGCCAAATGTTATTATGAGGTATATAGAGATGAATTGGAAAGAATTAAGGAATTGGGTGTTAAAAAAAGTCAAAGTGAAGTACAACTGTTCTTCAAAACAAAGCAGGTTTTTACTTTACTTGAACTTGAAACATGGAATGATGAGAAGTTACAGTTATATAAAGTTTTGATTGGGGATAATGATTATGATAATTTGGTAGCACAATTTCCTAAGGATAAGGGAGATGGTTGTGAAGATGAGGTTGCTCAAGTTACTAATGGGAGTGCTCAGTTCATGACTAAAGAAGTGCTTACAAATGTTGCTGATGGTGGTATTACATAGGTGCAAAATGATATTGCATCTCAATCCTCTTTATCTTAGTTTTGTGATAATACAAATTGCTGCTTGGAATATTAAGTGTATGTGCAATTCCCTTAAGCAAAATGAGATTAAGAAATTAATTAGAAGTAATGGTATTAGTAGTTGTGGTGTCATTGAAACTCAACTTAGAAAGAAATTTGTAGATTCTGTTTGCAACAAGGTTTTTTCTGAGTGGAATTGGGTTTCTAACTCTTGTCTAAGTAAAAAAGGGTGTAAAATTGTGGTTGGATGGGATAAGAATATCTTTAATGCTCAATTGATATCTTATACTGATCAAGTTATGAACATGTTGGTTAGAAAGGTTGTTGATAATACTGCTATGTATGTTTCATTTGTATATGGGGAGAATAACTCTAAGGCCACGATGGATTTGTGGAAAGTTTTGGGTAATCATAAAATTACTGTGGGTAATACTCCTTAGGTTATGTTAGGTGATTTTAATGTGATTTTGAACTTCAGTGAACACTCCAATATTAGGAAGGTTAATAATGATGGTATGCAGGATTTTAGAGAGTGTGTTGAAGATATAGGCATGGAAGATATGAAGATGAGTGGGCTATTTTATACATGGATCCAAAAATTGAAGAATCCTGAATTAGGTATTCTTAAGAAGCTTGATAGAGCTATGGGTAATGTTGAGTTGTTGCATAAGTACCCTTCTTGTCAGGCTAGTTTTTTACCTTATGGGATATCTGATCACTCTCCTGTTTTAGTTTCTTATGATGATAGGAGCAGGGTTGGTAGGAAATCATTTAGATTTCTTAACTATATGGCTGGTAAAATGGAGTTTTTAGCTTTGCTTACGGATAAATGGTTTGAAGCTGTGAATGGGTATAAGATGTACATCTTAGTTAAGAGACTGAAGTTCATGAAAAATCCTTTTAGAAATATGAATAAGGTGAATGGTGATGTGTTTGATAAAGTGAAGTATTTGAAAGTTAAGCTTGATAGAGTGCAGCAAAGTTTAGACAAAGATCCATCCAATTCTAGTCTTAGAGAAGAAGAAATGGTTTATTATAGTGCTTATAAAAGTGCATTGGAAGATGAGGAACAACTACTTATTTAGAAGACTAAAATCCAATGGTTGAAAGAGGGTGATACTAATAGTGCTTACTTCCATGATGATGTCAAGGGTAAAAGAAGTAGGAACATAATTGATGTGGTGTGTGATGAACAGGGGAATTGTTTCAGGGGTTCTAACATTGCTGATACTTTTGTTAATCATTTTCAGGGGTTTCTAGGAGCTGGTGATAATGTGTATCCTATTGAAGAACCTAGTTCTCTGTTTACCAAGAAGTTATCTGTTGATATGGCTGTGGATATGATTAGACCTGTTGAGGAAGTTGAGATTAAAGAAGCACTTTTTAGCATCGATGACAATAAGGCAACTGGACCTGATGGATATTCTTCAAAGTTCTTCAAAGTTGGGTGGGAAGTGATTGGGGATGATGTCATTGAAGCTGTTAAGGAGTATTTTAGAACAGGTGAGCTCCTAAGTGAACTTAATGCTACTTTAATTACCTTGATTCCTAAAAGTAAGACTCCTAAAAAAGTTTCTGACTATAGACCTATTTCATGTTGTAATGTAGTTTATAAGGTGATTAGCAAAATTATTACTAATAGGATTAAGCCTGCTTTAAATGTTTTGGTTGATGTGAATCAATCTGCATTTGTTCCGGGGAGACAGATTAGTGATAATATTTTGTTAGCCCAGGAGTTTATGAGAGGTTACACCTGCAATAGGGGCAGTAGGAAGTGTGCTTGTAAGATTGATATCATGAAGGCCTATGATATTGTGAACTGGGGGTTTTTAGAATGTATTCTTAAGAATTTTGGGTTTCATAGTGTTATGATTCATTGGATTATGATGTGTGTTACAACTGCTTCTTTGCCAGTTTGTGTTAATGGAGAGATTAAGGGTTTTTTTAGATCTGGAAGGGGGTTGAGACAGGGTGATCCTGTTTCGCCTTATCTCTTCACTTTAGTTATGGAGGTGTTGACTCTTATGCTTAAAAGACAGATTAAGCTTGAGCATAGATTTAAGTATCATGCTCACTGCAAGGAATTGGAGTTAGTCAGCTTAAGTTTTGCAGATGATTTATTGTTACTGTGTCATGGTGATGTTGTATCTGCTTCTATATTAAGGAGGGGTTTAGATGAATTTACGCTTAGTTCAGGTTTATATCCTAGTGCTAGCAAGAGTAATAGATATTTTGGTAATGTTCCTGATACTATTAAGAATGATATTAAAATGGTGATGCCTTTTTGGGAAGGATCGCTTCCTTTTAGATATCTAGGGGTGCCTATGATATCTAAGAGATTATCTAGTAATGATTGTTGTGGGCTTATTGATATGTGTAAGAAAAGGCTGAGTGACTGGAATAATAGGAATTTATCATTTTTCAGGGAGATTGCAATTGATTGCATCTATATTTGTATCTCTTCAAGTTTACTGGGCTTCTTTATTTATGCTTCCTATGTCAATTTGTGATAAAATTGATAAGCTTTGTAAGGGTTTTTTATGGGCTAGAGGGGAATCTAGTAAAGGTCATGCTAGTGTATCTTGGAAAGAGGTATGTAGGCCAAAGAGTCAAGGTGGGTTAGGATTGAGGTCCATGCACTTATGGAATGAAGCTTTGATGACTAGGCACTTATGGAATATTGTTAGTAATAAAGAGTCTAGTTGGTTTAAATGGGTAAAAGGTCATATTTTAAAGGGTAGAAGTATTTTGAGTCTTGAAACTAATGCCAATTATTCATGGTGTTGGAAACAGATGCTGTATTTGAGGGATAAAATTGAGAGGTTTGTTTATGTTAAAATTGGAAATGGGAGGAGTTATAATATCTGGTTTGATAAGTGGAATAATAATAGCCCTATTAGTAAAATCATAAATAGGAGTGTGATTGAATTAGCTGGATTAAGTACTGATGCTTGTGTTGCTGATCTGATTTATAATAGTAAATGGATGTGGCCTGGTGAGTGGGAGGGTAGATTTGATAATGTTATTAATGTTCTTGTTCCTAGATTGGTGAATGATTGTAGTGACATGACTGTTTGGCGTAATAAAAAAGGGTTTGAAACCAAGTTTAGTGTTAATGAAGCTTGGCAGGCTATTAATGAGGACTTACCTAAGGTTATTTGGGCTGATCATGTTTGGTTTACTCAATGTATACCTAGACATGCATTTATTCTATGGGTTGCTATTAAGGGTAGGTTGAAGACCAAAGATAGAATTGCTAAGTGGTTTATGATTCAAGATCAAATCTGTCATCTGTGCAAAAATGATAATAATGAGTCCCATAATCACCTTTTTTTTGCATGTCCTTATTCTAGAAGGTTTTGGGAAAGGTTAAAACCTATGGCATGTTTGGATGGTATAAGTAATGATTGGCCATCTATTGTATCTAGCATTGTTAATTACTGATGAGTGCTCAAACACTCATCATTTTTGGTCAAATCTGAAACGCAAAACATCTGAAAACACGCAAAAACGCATCAAAATGTAGAAAATACCCAAGGATCGTGTTTTATGTGTCTCAAATGCAAAATGTTTAAAAACAAATGAAAAACAAACAAAGTTTGCATAATTGGCAGTTTCAGTCCCCCAACTTTCAAAAATTAGCAAAACTAGTCCCTGGAATTCAAAATTGTGGAGTTTTATCATTCAAGGTCCCTGAAATATTCTAAAATGTCAAAAAATGGTCCTTGAATGATTCTTTGGGCAAATTACAGAATAGGTCCCTGAATTTTGGGAAATTTACAAAAATGGTCCTTGGGATTTTAAAAATGCAAAAATGGAATTTATGGTCCTTGGGTTTTCTAAGATTGGCAATATTGGTCCTTGTGAGTACTTTGGAATTTGTGCAAGTTCAGTCCCTAAAGATTGAGTAAATGGCATAAATGGTCCTTGTGTTATTTATAAACCAAACGGCCCTTTTGTTGTTTATAACCCAACAACAAGCATCCCCTTATCACTCCAAGCCAAGCCACCTTATATCTTCCATGGCCCAACATCCCCAGGCCCAAAACACAAACAAAACCCACGAGCCCTTAATTATAATTACAGGGTCAAACCCCCAGTCAAACCACCTCCCTAATCACTCTTTCCCTCCCAACACAACCCCCTGAAACCAGGTCCTTTTGCTCCCTCCTTCCTCCCACCTTTTCACCAACTAGCCACCACAATAAATACACCTCAACTGCCAAACCTACCACCTCCTCTCTATCTATTTAATACCTCACCAACTCCACTCAAACTGCCCCATTTGTAATTGGCGCCAAAAAGGGAATCAAGGGCTAGGATGAGAGAAGTGCAAAATTGATGGTTGGGATATGGTCAAGGGTCAGCAAGGAAGCCATGGGTACTGCCAAATTGCAACAGGAGGAGCACATGTGGCAAGAAGCTTATATCTTTCATTTTGCTAGTATAAGTAGTAGTAGTAGAAGTAGAAGCAAGTGTGTACTGTTTTTAGATGTAATTTAGTTCTTAAATTTTCAAGTTGTAATCTACTTTTTAAGTTAATGAAAGTTTGCAAGTGTTGAATTTCATATTCCAAATTCCAATTTCGTTAAGAGTTTCTTCAAAGTTTATTAGTGAATATAAGCTCTTAATAAGCTATTATAAGTTTACACTTTAACTCAAAACATAAAAAGAAAACAAAAAGAAGAACAAATACAACACAGGGTACCTTTGCATTGTGACAGTGGAAAGCTTGGGAAGTTGTCTAAATGGATTGGCAAGATGAACTTTTACCTAGCTTATCTTTGATAAGCTAGGAGCTTGTTGCTGATAAAGAGGTCCTAGTAAAAGCTAGGCCAGGTTTCAAAGCATTCTATCTCAAAGTTTGACATATTGTAGTGCATAATTGTGAAATCTGTGATTGTGGTTCTTTGTGCTTATTTGTTGTTTAATTCAGCTTATTTTGCTTCATTTGTGCTTATTAGAATAAGTTCTTGTCATTAGGTTAAGCTCTAGTTTCATTTTGTTCAAGTTTCTTAAAAATCTCATCAGTTAAGGGGTGTTTGGCTTAGGGTGGTTGTAGGGGTTCCATTGTGTTCTAGTGAAATTCTTTGTTAAAAACATGTCACATTAGGTTTACTTAGGTTAGTCAAGAGATAAAATTCATGGGTCTTTTATAAAAAAGTCAATATCATCATCAACTTCATCTTGGCAGTGTACTGTTGGGAATTTTGATCCCATTTTCATCATGCAAGCTTATTAGTTCATTATATAACTTGATTTCATCTCTTTTTATCATTATATAACATAATCAGTGAGTTTAGTGCAATCAAAGTTCATAAAAGTCAAATTAATAGGGCAAAATCAAAAGTCAAGAGTTTGCAGAAAAAAGTTTTTGAATTAACTTGTGATTTTTGTTGTGATCTAAATACTTGGTTTCTGAACTTGTGCTTTTGGACTATTGATATTTAGTTGGTTGTGTTGCTATAATATTTTTCTTGATTTTTGTTGAGCTTGTTAAACTGCTTAAATTTGCTTATCATTTAAGCTCTTTTTCTGAAAAATGCCCTGTGCACAGGTTCACTTGCTTGATTGCTTGGTTCATAAATTGTTCATTAGTTAACTTAAGTGTGTAATTGTTGTTGTTTTGAGTAGATATCCTGTCTAGCTTGCTTAATTTGTGTTTATTTGCCCCTTCACAGCTTTTTGCTAGCTTATTGATTGCCTTTAATTTCTAACCAATGAAACCTCTACACTGACTCATCAATGTAGAGAGCCAAATTCATAAGCTCTTCACAAGCTTACCTGTGGATCCCACAGGGTGAGTTTGGATTTTTTGGAAAGCTTACCAAGCCATCTTTAAGTTCTTGTGCTTATTTTTCAATTTGTAACTCATTTACTAGGGCTGCTCCTAGTTTACTTTTTGTTCCATTTCACTGAACTCACTGGTTCATCAGTGAGTTGAACCTTTTTCATAAGCTCACCTAGGGCTTATTAGTGGGCCCCAGTGAGTGATCTTTGGTTCCATAAGCTCACCACCTAGCTGACTACTCATTTCACCCTTTGTTTGAGTTTTTAGCTCTGTGGACCCCACTTGAAATCACCACTACATTCTGTCCCATTTTCAGTGTTCAAGTAAGAATTCCAATTGCTTATTTGAGCTTAATTGCTTACTTAGGGATTCTTTTTTGGTTTGTATCAGCTTATTTGAATTCTCTCAACTTGTTTGAGTCTTAATTCACCCCTGTACCTCAGCTTAGGGCTTATTTCAAAACTTTTAGCTTTGACAGTTGACCAAAGTCAACTGTCAAGCCTTTAAGCACTCAAAGTGCTTATTCTTGAGCACTAGCTGTTTTCCCTTTACAAAAAGCTTTTCATTTTTAGTATAAAACAGTTTTATAAAAAGAAAAATCAAAAATCATCAATTTTAAGGAAAGTGATAGCTTCTATTTAAGAAGCTTAAGTTTTTTAGCTTATTTTTCCACTTTTTCAAAAAGCACTTTCCAATTTTATATTTTTCTTGAGTTCCTGTAGTCTTGTAGTATTATTAGAAAAAGTTTTAGATTTATTACTGTTCATTTAGTATTTATAGTAATTTAAAGTAGTTTTAAACAATTATTAAATAGTAATTAATTAATATTAAATACATAAATAGTCTAATAAATATATTTTAAGTACTAAAATTAGTTTTAAGTTATTTTAGATTTTTCTAAATTAATTTTTCATTTATTTAGGTTAATTTCTTATTTAATTATAATTTAGTGTAATTTAGATAATTATTAAATAGTTTTTAATTAATAATAATTAATTTAATAGTTTAATAAATAATTTTCTTTTTCTTAAAATTTTCTTCTATTTTTAGGTTTGTAAAAATATGTTTTTCATCATCTAGGTATTTATAGATTTTAATTTTCACTTTTATTTTCGTACGTAGACGTTTAATTAAACGTAACGTACATTTTTAGATTTGTAAACGTTTCCAGGTTTCTAGTAATCGTTTGTAGTATTTGTTTATCAATTTCATTCATAATTTCATAGTTTAATTCCAATTAGTCTCTCTCACCAATCATCGTTTCATAATCACTTGATCTCAAAATCGTTTTAAACACAATTTCACGCTTCGTCGGGACATAACGACCCGGGAAGAACTCCTATACTCCTTGGATCATTGCATTAAGCCCTAAATGGCTTGACTTTTGTTGACCAAATCCTTGGTTGACTTTAGTTGACTGTTTCTTGACCAATCAAAATTTGGCGCCGCTGCCGGGGAGGCGTGTCGCGTGTCTTAAACGTTTTGCAGCATCGTGTTTTTGAAACACAACTAGTGTATATCGTCTATCCATGTCCCCCTTCGTTTTACCCAGAAAACACAAACCACTTTCATCCCTTCCTCTCTTTTATCCACCATATCCAACACCTCCATCACTCCACCAACTGCTATACTCTTCCTCCCTACCTTCCTCAAAAGTACCCATCCTCACCAATACCAATCCCACTTCCCTTGATTTCTCCAATCCATGTTGGCAATCCACATCTCTAAAAGGCGCCATAACCTGATTTAAAGGCTGAGATGAATCCCATGGCTCACTAAGATGATTGGAAGGCTGAGATTCATCCAAAGAAGCACAAAGTTTGGAGAACTCATCAGTCCTCTCACAAAAGAAACACAACACAAGAAAAGAGGAGAAGAGGCACAAGACTTGGAACCCTAGCAGCCCCCTTATAAATAGAATATGTTGTAAGCCATTGAGGGGAATCGAGTAGGGTTTTTAGTTTAAAACTTTAGTTTTGTTTTAAGTTTTTCTTATATTATGTACTCTTTATTCTTAATCAATGAAAGTTTCCAATTAGGCTTTTAATTATCTTGTTTTTTTTTTACTGTTTCTTTTTTTTTTTCAAACTGCTTATATGAAATTTGTACCTGCTCAGTTACTATTAAATTTAGCTATTTATCATTCTACTTCAAAATCTCAGCTTAAAAGTCGCCTTTTCCTTTAGTAGAAAAAGCAGGCATTCCCTTAAGGGGTGTTTGGATTTAGGTCTAACTTGGGTTGAAAGGAGCCTGAAGTCAAAATCTTTGAATTGTAGTTGTTTTAATTGGTATGGTTATCCGTTTTCAATCAAGTTTGAGCTGCGTTAATAATCTTTTTTTTAAACTTTACAAAAGTTTTTCAAGTGGACTCAAAAGTTCTTATTGCATCAGTTCATTGGGATAGGAATTAGGATAGTGCCTCTTTAGCTGTTACTTCTACATTTCATCAGTCTCTCTTAGGTAGTATAGTGATAGCAGACCTGATTTTTTTTACCTTAGCAAGTCAAATAAAACTTTTTCCTTAACCCATTGAACTATGTCAGTTACTACTTTTAGCAGCCCATTTTTAACCCACGCAAACACTGCTTTATCAGTAGACAAACATCCCCTTTACTCCTTTTCAGTTACAATTTCAGTAAGATAGAGTGGGATTTAGGTTATTAAATTGTTTGCTTCATTAGTTAGTAGTATAAACTTTTAGTTGTGAGCTCATTTTATGGTTTTGTAGCATGATGGGTTCACTAATATGCCCTGTAAATGGGTGGTTCTGTGCAACAATTACCCTGAACCAGCATGAGAAATGTCCATTTGGTCCCCTCTCAGCAGCACATCAAGCTCAGATAAGTACCCATTAGTTTTCACTAGTTCGTTTTTCAAATGCGTTTTTGACCTTAAGATTTCATTAGCTTGCAAAAATCCCATTTTACCCATTCTTTTTGTTCACTGGTGTAACAGTCCCATAACTCCATTTTCATCTTGAATTTTAGTTAAGTCATAGGTTGTTTTAGTGTCTTGTTTTTGTTTTATAGATATTTAGTAGTATAGGGTTTAGGATTTTGAGCTTACTTTTCATTTTCAACATCATTAGGTTAGCTAATTTTGGCCTGCAAAAAGCCCACACAGACTGTTCATGCCCTGCACATCAGTCCCTATTGCCCCTTTTTACCTCAAATTCTAGCTAAGCATAGGTTAAAATTAGCTTTTAAAATTGTTTGCACAAGTTTTTAGTAGTTTAGACTTCATATTTTTTAGCTTATTTCAGATTTTAGGTCTCATTTAGTTGCTTATTCTAGCTTGCTTATTCAGTCGTGTAGCTTATTTAGGATAAGTTTAGTATAACTCTTAGCTTATTCGATCATAGGTTAGCTTGTTAGAGCTTGTGTTAAGTTGATCCTTTTTAGCTTTCCAATTTCTTTTCTTTTAGCCAACTGTTGCATTCTTTTGTTTTTTTTATCAGAGCTTAAAATCTAGTGTCAACAAAAGTTGGTTTTATAAAGATTGTTTATTTTTATATGCTTCATAAATTTGTATACGAAAATTAAAAATAAAAAATAAAAATAAAAATAAAATTGAAAAAAAGTGACCACAAGATTCGAACTTGGGTCACCCTTACTCAACCAGACACACAATCTCCCCTCTATACCAACTGTCCTAATGCATGTTTCTTGTTTTTGTTTACCTTATTTAATATATAACATAGTAATTTCCCTTTTTTTTTGCTTATTACTCATATTTGCTTATTTCACTGCTTTTTAACAAGCACTTAGGACTTTTCATATTGTTCCTAGATTACTGTTAGTGTTAGGCACTTTTTAGAAAATTTCTGTAATTCTCAAAATTAGTTTAGTATTTTTAATCTTTTTATTTAGTTTAAATATTAATTAAATCGTAATAAAAAATATAAAAAGCAAAAAAAATATATATATTTTTCATTTTCCAAAAATTTTCTTTGATTATTAGGATCATAGGAATATTGTTTTTACACCCGTAGGATTAGCGTAGCTCAAATTTCGCGTTTTATTTTGCGCGTTGACGTTTATCTTAAATACGCGTCATGTTTTTAATTTAGATTGCGTTTTAGGATTTCCCGCTCCCTAATTATGTTTCCCGTAGTATTTTAGGACTTCCCTAGTTTTCCATTGCCTTTTGTTTCCTTTAGGTTATTTTATTTTCATCCTCGTTCATTAATTTTCCATTTTCGTTAATTTAACGTACCATAAAACCAAACAATCTTTCCAACCAAACATACAAGTCTTTAATCTCGATCTTTCACGAAGCTTTCCATTCACACCTCGTTGGGGTACGACTCGGGAAATCACTTCCCGGTCTCACAAATATCACATTGCACGAGTTTACGAGGTAATCTTTTTCCTAAAAGGTTTACTTGTATTTCTCTACGTCTTGTTGTCACTCACGATAAC
>LBNU01012953.1:1999-24887 GCA_014162995.1 Artemisia annua | reverse complement strand
TAAAGGCCCAATTCGCATATATACAGCATAAACAGTTGGCTATAACTATTCTTGGGCTTTATGCTATTTGTTCATTTATTAATCTTTTTCATAAAGTGCCATGCTCAAGGTTTCAAAAAAGCAACATTTCTACTGCATTAAACATGTTTTTGTAAATTTAAATAATGGATGATCATCTTTATCTACAAAGTTTGTTAGGGTTTATCTTCTCCTAACTAGCCTATATATATGACACATTTCTGTCTTTCTTTACTATCTTTCTTTTTTGTTATCTACTTTGAGAAGAATGTAAACATTCTTAAGCTTCTATTTTCTTGTTAATCTCTCAAACTCTTTTTGTAGTTTACAAGAACACAATATGCTTCTATTGTGATTATATAAATAACCTCATGTTATGGTCATATTTAGTTTAGAGCCTCATTTTCTATTCAATTTTTTTTTAAATCAAAATAACATGATCACAAGTTAATTTATATCTTTAGTATTTATAGATACCTATTACTGTATTTTGTATGCACACACATTAATTTGTAAAGTTTATACACGAACAAACTTCATTGTGACCTCTCTTTTCCCCTAGTTTTTTGAACATTATTTCCAAAGCATAGAACCAAAAGTATTTTGACGTCCATATTTGCATCTTCTATTTCCATATTGATCTCAATCTATATCTCTCAAATGGCTTTTCGCTTTCATTTCTAACCACAGATCTTTGCACGTAGAGAAAGAGAAATGGCGTCATCAACGTTTGCAGACGATGATTATGATTACTTGTATAAGGTGGTTCTGATTGGAGACTCGGGTGTGGGTAAATCTAACCTTTTGTCGCGTTTCTCAAAGAACGAATTCAGCCTTGACTCCAAATCCACAATCGGGGTTGAATTTGCCACTCGTAGCATTCATGTTGATGACAAAATCGTCAAGGGCCAAATCTGGGACACGGCTGGACAAGAAAGGTATCGTTTTCCATTTTTTTATAGATTTTAATCCAAACACATGATCGAGATCTTCCATTCATATTCTTAATCTGTCAAAAACATGTAAAACATGCAATCACATCAAAATAGTGTGGATCTCCTTGTTTATTATCAAGGCGATACCAATAGTTCTTGAACATTATAAATTTCAAAACTAAGCCAAAAAATTGTCATTTCTTGGTATATATTTAAGCTTTGCTTTTTGGTTGTACGCTTGATTCTTAGATTGTAAAAAAATTGTCAATAATCATGGGTCGACACAATGTTAATACATTTAAATTTTTTCATTTTAAGGTACCGAGCTATCACGAGTGCTTACTATAGAGGAACAGTGGGTGCTTTGATTGTATATGATATAACACGAAGAGTAACATTTGAAAATGTAGAGCGTTGGCTTAGGGAGCTTCGAGATCACACGGACCAAAACATTGTGGTCATGCTCGTGGGAAATAAGGCTGATCTTGGTCACTTAAGAGCTGTTACAACAGATGATGCAAGTGCTTTTTCCGAGAGAGAAGACGTCTTCTTCATGGAAACATCAGCTCTCGAGGCATTAAACGTTGAGAAAGCTTTTACTGAAGTATTGACTAATATTTATCGTGTTATGAGCCGAAAGGCCCTTGGTATGGGAAATGACCCTGCGTCTATACCAAAGGGACAAACTATTAATCTTGGAACTAAAGACGATGTATCTGCTGTGAAGAAAGCAGGATGTTGCTCTAGTTGATCAGAGTCTCAATTCTCAAAGAACAATATTCTATCAAAGGTCGAACACCACAGTTTTCGAAAAGAAGAATTTTTATGCCTAGTGAGGATTTCAGGTTAAGAATATGCTTATGTATCGATAGTGTTTGGATGTTGATGATGATGTTTGAAGTTATGCTAATCAAATAACCATTCTTAGAGTCTTTCGCAAATTCTAACTATTCAAATATATACATAAAAGTGACCTCAAGTAATCAGAGGTTGGTCTAAAAGTGATACCAAACATCGTTCATGCCAAAACACAACACAGAATCGTATACTTCATAGATCGATATAAAATGTAGCGTACAATTAGCATACAAAATCTTCAAAACAAAGAGTGTACTGCAATATGTTAAGCTGCCTGGATATCTAGTCTTGTTGTTTAACGTTTGTAAGTAGAAACCGAGGTCCAAGAACCCAAGAAACCGAAACCCAATTGTTTCTGACGACCGGTAAGTGATTCATTATTATTCTTTCCCTTTGGACTCTTTTTTCTGTCGACAAGCTTCAGTTCCAGTCTATACAATGCACAAGCATCATATTTGTTGATCTCATATTCATAAAGGTGCCATTCAAGAAATTTCAAAGGCTGTGGATCCATGTAATAGGATCGCTTCAGCCATCCAATATCATTGATCACTTGCTTCCTTGATTCATGCCAACCCCGCCCGTTATAATCCGGTAGTGATCTTTGCTTTCTGTTTCCACTCTCGAATGCCCTTCGTGGTTTATCAAAAAATAACCACTCCCGTAGAGTTTCACCCTCAAAAACTGAGAGATCAAAGAGCTCTAAACAAGATCAAAGTTAGAAACGAAACAAAAGCATAAATGAAAACTTTTATTGTTTGGATATAAAGCTCTAAACAAAAAAGCTGCTTTTCAGAAAGAAAAATAAGAAACAGATGAGTAGACTAACCAGGAGCATTCCATGGTGATTTTGCAGTAGCGGCTCCTTCACACTCCGGAACACCGACACTTTTTCCCTGTGCCTTGGCACAAAGTGTAGCAAAGAGCAAATTATCCTTCAACTCGATACCTTTAGGTCGTATGACTGGGGTCATCCCAAGCTGACCTTCATTTTGAGCAATCGCAGCATGCAAACTGCTGCAATAAATGGTGCACCACCATTGAACTGGTCTCTTAGAACACCAGCTTTGAGCCGGTCTGGGACAGTCCCAAAGAGCACATTTTGGTCCAAGGAAAGCAGATGGCGGAGGGCAAATATTAGGCAAAAAGCTAGTGATTTGAGGCAACACGTCTTCACCCCACATGCCATAAGCCCCACCAATACTGTTCTCCTCAATATCACAGGGCGAATTAAATGGAAAATAATCATAATTAGTATTAACTTTAATGGCCATATTATGTGCAACTGTCTTGTTTATCCCTAAAGATGAATCTTTGCATTGATCAAGCAACTTGATGCCGTGCTCTTGAGACATTTGAGTAACAACAAAGTTCTGCAACATGTCGATTGCACCATTAATTAGTAGACACCCTCAAATCAGCACAAAAATAAAAAATAAAAATTAACCGTTGTCAAAGCCTTAAACCCACATTCAGGCAATGTTTGGATGTGCATTTTGGAACTTGATCATCATTTTAGGTATTTTTACATTAACCTCAAGTAACTCTACTCATATCCTACAAGACAAATATTCACCTTATGAAAAGCGGCATTTTCAGAGGCTAGGTGGGCATCTGGATCAGGTTTCGGGACAACTAACCCACTAGTTGCATCATCTTCCTCGGCGTAGAGCTGCAACAGCCTACTTATGTCTGGCGAAAATGACCCTAAGCTTGCACCCTGCATATGAAAACCAAAAGTAGATTAAAACCACATCCAAACTGCAAACTAGATGCAACAACATCCTGTGATCTTCTAGCGTCTAACTTAAAAATCAAAAAATAATCATTAGTGTTAGTTTCGTTGCCGTTATTCCTAAACTAACTATCCAAAAATGACTATTTGACAAATAAACACAACATAAAGACTAGAAACGGATGTTCTGAAACTTGAAAACACGATATGACATATACCTGGTGCAAAGACGAAGAAGAAGCAGGGGAAGGTTGATTAAGTTCCTTTTTCCATTCCTTAAGCATCTGATGAACTTGCTCCTCAAGTAAGACCATGTCGATTTTACGTTTCTCCTTCCTTGCACATTTCAGATCATTCAACATCCCTTGAATATCATCTACACGATTTATCGCTCTCTCTTTTAGTATCCTGTGTGATTTCATACATCTCCCCATTCTAGCAACACAGTAATAACAATTTCTTCTGCAAGTATAACTATACCGATCAAATTATTGAAATTACCTGGATTGATTTCGGGTCAAATGAAAGAGTGAATTTGCTATAATGATAGTGGTCAAGTGAATATCGGCGCCAAAAAGTTTGTTAAATGGAATATATACATTTCTAGAATCTGTTTCCTAAATTATTCCTTTCATCTTTAATTTTTATTTTTTGAAAAATGATTTTTCACGCGCCTATTTTTACTATTTTTTCAGATGTTTTTAACAAAACTTGAATTCACAACCCCTTGATTAATGAGGATAGTCACGTACGCTTAGCCTTTAGTTTATCAGAATTATAGTAAACAATGTTCTAGTTTAAATATAACATCATATAGCTTATCATGTATAATGTTTTTAAA
Source organism: Artemisia annua (assembly GCA_014162995.1). NCBI lineage: Eukaryota > Viridiplantae > Streptophyta > Magnoliopsida > Asterales > Asteraceae > Artemisia > Artemisia annua. The sequence continues at coordinate 20,500 of LBNU01012953.1, read as the reverse complement.
CTAATGTTTGAAGGGAATGGTTAAATTAAATAAGAAAGTTTTAACTATTCTTTAGGTTAAATACATATAGACAGCACTTTAAAATTTTATATTGTATTAATATCTCTATAACAATTCTTATTCATACCAAAAAAAGTTGGCCACTTATTGTTTTAATCGTCATTCATCCATTCATTTTTTAGCTAAAAAAAAGTAAAGATGAGAGCCTTTTGTGGGTGAGCAAATGGAAGATAAAGAGAGTAAGAAAGGCATAAAGGAACAATACACCCTTTAACCACCATTCATTAGGTTCTTTTAGGTGAATTCTTGATTCTCCAACTTGAGTTATAAAGCATCACCATTATAGGTTTATGAACATGTGTTTTTTCTTGTTTCGTGGTCTTATTTTTGACACGCGAGACTAGATCCGATGGAAGAGTCCTAAAACACACCAAGATTTACGTGAATTCGATGACATCGTGCTAGGCACAATAAATATAGAACTATAAAGTGATCAATCTCGGTTTGTTAATCAAGGGAAGCCAAGATTATATCTTTACTTCTCATAAAAATTAGATGGGTCCCATGAAAATCATGTATGATCAAAATGAATATATCCTTGCTTTTCAAGAGTATAACCATTGAAAACAAGAAGCATCTTGTACCACAAACTATGATTCTTCCTCACAAACATCATCACATAAGCATATTAATAATGCAATGAAAAGATCTCCACCTACACAATATTATTTCTAAAAATGCCAATCAAGATAGAATGGGAAATGAGCTAAAGTTTTCCCTTCTAAAAAATCGGGTACAAAATAACAGCTACTAAGTTTACTTCTACGTGAAACTGTTACAGATTAGAGTCATGAAACTCTTCGTAGAATTTATCTAGTTTGTTAGAATACCCGGGAAGAATGAAGAATATTCCCTTTTTTTCAAGAGGATGAGTTTGCTTACTTAACCGCTTGGGTTTGACTACCTTTCAAGTTGAGGACACGGGCTAATGCACTTTCTTTAGCGAGCTTCTCAACTTCGTTGATTTTTTGCTTAAGAAGCTCCACCTCTTTTGCTAAATCTTCGTCACGTTGCCTCATAACCTATGCACCAGAACAATAAAGGTCAACTAGTGCAATGAGAATTACCAAAATTATTATATGATAGAAGAAACAAATGATGAAAACAAGAACAGAATATGTAAAGTTCGATCTAATTAATCAAAATCCATATTACGTGTTCAGTCAAATTACTGCAGTTTTCTTTTAAAACTCACAGACCCAATCTACTTTATACGTTTATCCAATATCATACTTGAACCCTCAACCACATTAACACCTTAGATACACACTAATGCCGCTGGCCAGACGCCTATTGGTCAAAATATTGCAGTTCTAAATCCACATTTTGGTAAATAATCGTAATTAGCACAATTTGTCATATGGAACTCAAAGAAAGCACTGCAAAACTATTACCTCAATTTCACGCTTACGGATTTCTTCTTTTTTAGCTTCTGATCTAGCACTTCTTTGCACCTCAAATACAACAACAGCTCCTGCCACCTGACAATAAAATCATATAAGATAATTAACATATGTGTGACTGATGTAGGCAAATTACTGAACTACATAGATGATATAACTTGTTCTGTTTTCTTACAATATACTATTATTCGTGTGATTAATGATCCTAACAAAATGTAGATGCCTCGTTCACTCCACAAACATTATAAGTCTAATGGTGAATATGACTGAGAAACGATAATTTGGCAGGAATATGTGAATACCGTGAAAACAAAGAGCTCTCCAATAAGGTCCCCTGCAACCTGAACAGCTCTCTCCTCATTCAAAGGCCGGATTTCAGCATCGGTTGCATGTCCATATATTCGCCTTTGGATATTTGTTGTTAGCCGATGGTTTGCCTGTGCCGTCATACAATAGAAACAGTTATAATCAATCAAACAGATAGTCCTTATAACGAGTAATTGGTATCAAACATTTGTATATGATTTTTTATTTTATTTTTTGCGTTTTTACAAAAATGTTGTTTCACTTTACTTCAAAACATAAAACTTAACTTATTAAGCTTTTCTTTGGGCTTAGGCTTATATTTCAATATTTCATAACCAATTTATGGCTTATAAATAATAAACTCATAAGCCCTTGATTACAAAAAAGTGCAAGAACATTTAAAAAAGGTAATACTTATACGACGGTATAAAAGTCTTTTTATTAACATGCCGTAAAATATTGGCTTATCAAAAAGCCGTCATATAAGCCCGTAAGCCCGCTAAATAAGCCTAAGCATAAACGCCTAACACTAAAAAAGCTAAACGCTCCAAAAAGCTCGTTAACAAGTTTTTTGCAATTGATACGAAGGAAGGAACCCAAACAAGGAACGCCCAACTTTTGTATCAACAACCGTTAAAAGAAGTTTTGGAGGCTAGAAAGATCAAATAATACTTTCTGCTTGCTTAAACAAAGAGTTGCAGGATGTAACAGGTAACAGGTGAAGCTCTACTTTCATCTATCCATAAGTTCATGCAAGATTTAATGTCAATCAATTAAATATTGTACAATGTCCAATAACGACAAATACCCGTTTTACATAAACGATTAAAGTAGCATACAAACTTGTATTAGCAATTGTTAAGTACATATGCATACATGTAATGTAACAATGTTTGATTGCTTGTGAATGGTGTTCAATAATGTTCTTTACAAATTTGAATTTTTTTGAAAATTACACATTTAGAAAGAAAAAAGCTTAAATAACCAAATCACATACATGCCCCCTGGAAAAAAAAAGAAGAAATTCAGGATCTCTTCTTTTGATGGTACAACAGGCAGAGCCGCAGAGATAAAACAAGAACACTATGTTATATGGTGATTTTATACTATGTTAACAATACTTCCGCTTTTTGTAGATTGTCGGGTTAGAATGACACTCGATACTAGAGCTTGCAAGATGAAAGTCATAATCATCGCTAAAAAGACGTTGGAACTCTTCTAATTTTTCCATATCACTGAAGATGTCGACAGCCTGAGAAGAGGTACCAGCATCTATGCTTTTGTGCGCAGTTGCAGTGCCAAAGCTAAGCTTGTTTAGACCTTCCAAATTAGTTGGCTCAGATGAAGTACAAGCCTGAAAGTAATTTTTAGAATAAACAGTCTCGTCTTCAAAAGGGGCTTTCTCTTTTACATGTTCAGATTGAGAGGTTACACCAGATGACTGAAAATCTTCTATTTCTTCCTGACCCTGACCGAAGATGTTGACATCCTGAGAAGAGGTACCCGTGTCTGTGATTTTTTTAGCAGTTGCAGTCCCACAGTTAAGCTCGGTTAGACCATCCAAACTGGCTAGACGAGATGCAATATATTTCTGGTAATGATTTTTAGAATAAACCGTCTCCTCATCAAACGGGACTTTCTCTTTCGCCCTTTCAGATTGTGAGGTTACAGTAGATGTCTGGTTTGTACTCTGACCCAAGTGGAAGTTTGAGTTATTCATACTTTTTGTCCGTTCAGTGAGACCGGAGGATGAATAAGTAACCTGCGAATAGGGTGTAGTTGGTTCTTTGAGTATGTTGGAAGTCCCCAAACTTTGGTCGGAAGTAGGTAACAAGGTGTAACCGATGCCTGACTGCAGATATTTTTTAAGAGAAGTTTCGTCTTCAAAAGCCTTGAGCATCTCGAAGTGTTCCGATGCAAACTTCACTAGGTTTCGACTGTCCACCTGTTTAATAGAATCAATTAGAATAAGCCAAATGCGTGTTTGAGTTTTGTATGTGTGCTTTTTCACACGCAGACTTGCCTTTTGTTTGTCAGATAGGTGATTAACTTGTACATACAGATGGGGTTTTACTATCAATGCCGTTAATTGTAGTTTAACATTAAGAATCACGTCAGCAATCACAATCTTCCCCGAATTGGAAGGTTAAAATGCTTTTATGATGGTGATTGTCCACTTTGCATGCAAATGCGATATGGAAAAACCATCATTTTGACCATTTATGAACACTGACTGATTGTTGAAATCATGATAGAGGAAGTTTGTAATTTGTTAGGTTAACATGCTAAAGGAAAGGAATGAGGACTACAATGCAATCAACTTCATTGATATTAGTTCAAGTTAGTCCCGGCTTGTCAAAGGATGCATGGAATCACAAATATGAGCCAGTAAGTCATCTCACCAAATCTCAACTGGTCCTGCTTTTATTCTCGATACTACTTTTTATCATGTGATGGGTGTTGATCATATCCTTATGCTGGTTCTAAACATGTTATGAACAGGTTGCAACAATAGCTGATGCTGTTTTTATGGTGTGTGGGCTAAATACCATCTTCAAGTGACAGGTTTAATTTGTCAACTAATGGAATACGTATTGGCAGCACTGACTAAACATTATTGTTATTCGGTCAACCACCGTTAAAAGAAGTTTTGGAGGCTAGAAAGAAAAGGGTTCAAATAATACTCTGTTTGCTTAAACAAGAGTTGTAGGATGTAACAGGTGAAGCTCTACTTTCATCTCTCCATAAGTTCATGCAAGATTTAATGTCAATCAATTAAATATTGTACAATGTACAGTAACAAATACCCGTTTTACATAAACGATAAAAGTCGCATACAAACTTGTATTAGCAATTGTTAAGTACATATGCATACATGTAACAATGTTTGATTGCTTGTGAATGGTGTTCAATAATGTTCTTTACAAATTTGAAAATTACACATTTACAAAGAAAAAAGTTTAAATAACCAAATCACATACATGCCCCCTGGAAAAAAAGAAGAAATTCAGGATCTCTTCTTTTGATGGCACAACAGGCAGAGCCGTAGAGATAAAACAAGAACACTATGTTATATGGTGATTTTATACTATGTTAACAATACTTCCGCTTTTTGTAGATTGTCGGGTTAGAATGACACTCAATATTAGAGCTCGCAAGATGAAAGTCATAATCATCGCTAAAAATACGTTGGAACTCTTCTAATTTTTCCATATCACTGAAGATGTCGACAGCCTGAGAAGAGGTACCAGCGTCTATGCTGTTGTGCGCAGTTGCAGTGCCAAAGCTAAGCTTGTTTAGACCTTCCAGATTAGTTGGCTCAGATGAAGTATAAGCCTGAAAGTAATTTTTAGAATAAACAGTCTCGTCTTCAAAAGGGACTTTCTCTTTTCCTTGTTCAGATTGAGAGGTTACACCAGATGACTGAAAATCTTCTATTTCTTCCTGACCCTGACTGAAGATGTTGACATCCTGAGAAGAGGTACCCGCATCTGTGATTTTTTTAGCAGTTGCAGTCCCACAGTTAAGCTCGGTTAGACCTTCCAGACTGGCTAGATGAGATGCAATATATTTCTGGTAATGATTTTGAGAATAAACCGTCTGGTCATTAAACGGGACTTTCTCTTTCGCCCTTTCAGATTGTGAGGTTACGGTAGATGTCTGGTTTGTACTCTGACCCAAGTGGAAGTTTGAGTTATTCATACTTTTTGTCTGTTCAGTGAGACCGGAGGATGTATAAGTAACCTGTGAATATGGTGTAGTTGGTTCTTTAAGTATGTTGAAAGTCCCCAAACTTTGGTCGGAAGTAGGTAACAAGGTGTGAGTGATGCCTGACTGCAGATATTCTTTAAGAGAAGTTTCATCTTCAAAAGCCTTGAGCATCTCGAAGTGTTCCGATGCAAACTTCACTAGGTTTCGACTGTCCACCTGTTTAATAGAATCAATTAGAATAAGCCAAATGCGTGTTTGAGTTTTGTATGTGTGCTTTTTCACACGCAGACTTGCCTTTTGTTTGTCAGATAGGTGATTAACCTGTACATACAGATGGGGTTCTAATATCAATGCCGTTAATTGTAGTTTAACATTAAGAACCACGCCAGTTTTCTGTTGGTTGCGTGGGTCAAGGTACAAAAACAATCCATTTGACGCCAGAGCATTTTCTACAATGTCATTCCAGAACTTAGAATGAGCTTTTAGCTTAAGAATCTGCAGATTTAATCACACAAAAAAAGCATTATTACTTATTTCAAAGAAAATATGGCTAACTGAAGACAGGCAGAATTAAGCTTAGTAATTACATCTTCAAGTCGTTTCTGATCTGTGTAGAAGAGAGTCAGTAAGTCTTTTACAGTTATCACTCCTTTAGCTTTCATATCTTTAAAACGGGTACCCTTATAACTGATATGTTGTAAATGACACACCTCGTCGAGTAATAAAGGGTAGGGGTGTTTTTCAGAATCTGCACAGTGAAAAAAATAAAATAAAAAAGTTAAACACTAAAAAAGTATTTTCCAAAAGAAGCTTATTACATTTAGGATACTTACATTTTGAGCGCCCGTCCTTCATAACAAATGTTTCACTCCATGCTACTTCAACTCCGTTCCTTAAAGCAGCATCAACAACTATCGCCCCGAGTCTGTATGCACCATTCTTGGTATGCTTTGAACTGTGAGTAAAAGAAATCTTACTCTGGATAAACCCAACACCTTCTTTTAGTTGCAAGCAAGTATTTCCTTGGAGGACTCGCTTCCCTTTTCTGTCACTCATAAGTCTTTCTTGAAACTCTCCAATTGTCATGCTACTGTCGTCATCACCAACCCGAAAACCCATTATTTCCACTTCTGCAGTGGATTCCACCCCGGTAGTCACTATCTCCTCAGTTTGAGCATCAACCAAGGATATTTCAATGGGTGTTTGGTTCTCGGATAATAGTGGCATTCCTGTGATGACTTGTGGGGCAATACGGTTTCTGAACTGTAACTTTAGTTTTTTCACAACTGCAGTACTTTCGTCCGTTGCATGGTTCCTGTTAAAAATGTAAAAGTGTAAGTTAGAACCTCTTGCAGCTACGTGATAATTGTTGATTAAAGATGCTAATTCATTTGGATTTATATTTACTCTTTCATGCTAGCTAGAACCTCTTGCTTTACCAACCCAATCTGCTGTTCTACCTGAAATATATCGAAAGATAACAGTTGCATTTAAGCACCCAGATTGTGTGTAACTGAAATTTTATAAGGCAAAATATGATTGAAGAAAATACAATAAGCAGTTTTGATAAAACACATACAGGAGATGGTATTTGGATTTCATATGCTTTATCTGAACTTTGTTATATATGAAAATAAGCAGTTTTGATGAGCACAAGAAATCACAATGAAAACATAGTAGAGAAAACTCACAAGTTGGCTAATCCAAGGCCTAACAGTTGATTCAAATCGTTGTAATGTTCGCGTAATCATTTCCTCTACCTCCCTGAAAAACAACTCGTACTGATGTTAGAATATTAGTTTTGCATTAGAAAAAACAAAAAGATCTCATTTCACATTACTAAAACTAACTTTGAAATTTCTCTTGGAACATGCCCTTTTTTCCTCAACACAAAATTCAAATGATCAGCCATCTTAATGAGATGTTTAGGATTGCTTATTAAAACTAGTCTACCTCTTAAATGTTTTGTGACCAGCTTTTTTAATAAGCAGTTCTAAACATCTTATACACGTACAATTTGAATAAGCAATCAAAAACACCTTAGAAAATAGTTTAACGTAGCTACTGTTTACCTTTCGAAAGCCGAAATTGCGGCAAGCACATCCTCAGTGGAACTTGCGTTTGGTTCTGACCAGTTGTCCTCGTTGGTGCTCCCTCCATTAGCCGCCATTTTGTGGATGTTTGCTAGCTCTAGCTGAGAATGTAGGAGTTTGTTGAGATATTGGCGGCTGTTCAAAAAGTCGTTTTTATTGCATGTTGTTGTTATTGGCTAATGATGATGGATTCGAATATTAGATTTGGTGTGTATCTATTTATATGGAGACAAGTGGGCCGACCAGTAACTAGAACACACTTTTTAATGTCGGGTCATCAAATATTCAAAGCCAATGTACAACCGACACCTATACTTATTTTCTTCTTTTTCATATCTTAAAAACCTACGTGACAATAACTTATTTAAGGTCAAATCTTCAACTTATAATCAACCTCAAATAGCTAGTGGTAAAAAAATCCGTATAATTATAATTAACCAATTTTATCTAGTTTAAGAAACCAAATTCACGTATTTGGTGGTTTATAGTTTAATATCTTGTTGTTTACATTTTTGTTTTGCATGCGTGGTTTTTACCCGTTAAGTTTTAGCCACTTTTCTGTAAATGGTTATCCATTTGGACGTTCTTTGTTTTTTCTTTGCTTTTTCTATACAGCTTCCTTCTCTCGGTGCCCCCCTTCTTGGATGTTGCCTTAATGCATTGCTTCACCATTTTAAAAAGCTATAAAAAAAATAGGTGAAGAAAATTAGTTGTTGGTGAAGTTGGAGAAAATATTAAATAACGTCGGTTTAGGTAATCTAATTCTGTGATGATATATCACTTCAATGGTATTTTAATTAGTGATTCGTGATCAATTCACGACTAAAAGACAAAATGTTGCAAAATCAAATACTACTAATTACTAAATGAATGTAACCGAATAGTACATATATAGTAATAAATGTTACTGTAGTAATTTTGCATGCATCAAGTATTTCATGGGTTACTGTTACTCCACCATCACCATGCATGTTTGTATTTTTGGATAAAAGCGTCAATATGAAATGGTTAATATCAAATCTAGTATCTCATATGATTCGACATTAATTATAAGGGACTTGACTAACGTCTGCATCTGCATTAACAAATATTTAGTTTTTTTTGTCTACCCGGTAAACTTATTAGTATTATTTATTAAAGCAATTGTTAGATTTTAAAAGATAACAGTCACTATTAAAAGTCATAAAAATAGACCGTATAATTTAACTTATAAAGACTTTCTAATTAACACGTCATAAAAAAAATAAAAAGTGTTTGGGATGTGGAAATGCGTATGAAAGTCAATTTATTGGACAAGAATTGGGTAATTAATTTGTATTTGATAACTACAAGAACATTCTTGGAAACTCTGTTTGCATTAATCTAGTAATTACCGTCTTGGTATGTACCATGTGAAACCAATACATGTCGTGATTTTGGACCCAAATCAAGTTATTTCAAGTTCCAGGGGTTAATAGTATAATACAAAGCTAATTTGTTGTTTGTCATGAATTCATGATCATGTTAATATTGTTGTCCATCATCTTATTGATCAACCTTATATAGTTTTCTCGTCTTTGTGATCGATGCAAAGCAAGTATTAATACATGTCGTGGTATGTATTAATCTAGTAATTACCGTCTTGGTATGTACCATGTGAAACCAATACATGTCGTGATTTTGGACCCAAATCAAGTTATTTCAAGTTCCAGGGGTTAATAGTATAATACAAAGCTAATTTGTTGTTTGTCATGAATTCATGATCATGTTAATATTGTTGTCCATCATCTTATTGATCAACCTTATATAGTTTTCTCGTCTTTGTGATCGATGCAAAGCAAGTATTAATAAAGTTTCACTAAGTTTGGCTGATGCGCGCAATTCGAGTCTATGTTGTCATGTTGTTGTTATGCACTGGTTGCATTGTCTCAAGATGTAACTCTTCAGTTTTGTAGAAGTTTCAATGAATATAATTTTGTTTCTCTGTATAAAAACTCTATTAGGTAATTAACTTTTTCGGAGGGTATTTTACCATAGTCACATGGTATAAGAAAACATTGCTTAGTTTTATTGTATGATTATTTGTTATTAAATTCTTGGTATTGTTTAAGAAGCTACCTTTTGGTTGACTTTATGCTAAATTTCGTAATTCAATTGGTATTATAAGTTTCTCAATTCACATTGGTCGTAATGCTACGCTAAGCATGCGGAAATGAAAAGCTATAAATAAATATGTCGTCCGTGACCCAAGAAACCTTATTAACTATTAAAGGTTTAATAATGTTTCTGGTAATATCAGGTATCAACAAACCAGTAAACCTTTTTTATTGGATGAAATCCTTTACAACTCACTGAAGGGTCAAGAACATGCATTAATTTATAATTCTATGGTTTTAGTTTTGAATCTAACCAAATAACCAATCAAATTTTTTATCAATTAAAGTTTGTGGCAACAAAAATATGCAATTTAAAAGTTCATGATTTACCATATAATTTCATTGAGAGTTCTTTTGTCTCTATTTTGCCTCTTCCTCAGAGAAAGACGATCAAACAATTCCCAATCATGATCCTTGCGGATCGGATCATCCCTATAATATACAAAGAAAAACTCCACATATTTGAGATCTTTCTCTTTGAATAATATCTCAATTCCAGCGACGGTTTCATTAGATATCTTACAACTAGAATTGCTCTTTTTTCCGATCCAGTCCCTCCACCACCGCGAACCCCAGTTAGATTCAGGCATGCTACACTTTTTAGTTATTGGGAGAACCCAAGTACTCTCTTTTCGGATTCAGGAAAGAACTCTCATAGATCTTTTTTCCTTTTGGAAGATACATAAACGAAACAATCAACCTATTTTGCATATTTTGCCTCTTGAGTTACTGCCAAGCACATGATCACATTGAATTAATCCGCCAAAAAGTTGGATGATTGTTGGTGATTTCTGGTTGATAATCAATTGGTTTTCTTTTTCTTTAAATGACTATAGTGATAGTATATAATTCCAAAGTTTATAACAATTTTGCTAGAAAACATAAATTAGAACAATTCTCTTGATCAGCTTAGACTTATAACAAAATGATCATGAAGATTAAAGACAAATCCATTATGAACTATCGGTCACTTGTACCTCTGTATGACATCGCAATGAAATCAGTATTGATCATTTCCTGACAATATAATAATTTAAACTAAAGTTTAACAAACAACAAAGTCGTTGTAGTATAGTGGTAAGTATTCCCGCCTGTCACGCGGGTGACCCGGGTTCGATCCCCGGCAACGGCGCAATCTTTTTAATTTTTTTGTTATATAATAATGGACCTGCTCTTTTTTGCATGAGAAGCCCAAAACATAGCTCTAAAATTTGCTTCAGGGGGCCTTCGTTCGTTGTAGAAGAAAAGCCCATTGTCTTTTACATTAGTTTTTTAGGGGTGTTTATTTAAGCTTATTTTGGGCTTATAAGCTTATTTCAATCGGTTTATATTAGGTCTTCTTTATGGATTGTCCTTATTTTGCAGGCTTAATTTTTATAATTAAATCATAATAAGTCCATAAATAAAAGAACACGTCCTAGAAAATAGTAGCATTTTGACTTTGAAAAATAAGCCGAGCTGAGGTAAAGGCCAAAATAACAAACATTCATGTTAGGTTTTTCTAAGTTTTTAATATGAAACTAAACGTATAACGTAAGACGAAACTGTCACTCCTTTCACAAGGGCCACGCTTAAATATGTTAAAGAAAATCGTGACCAATAAAACTAGTCGACTGCCATATACGTTATTTAAGGAAAAAGGAAAGTACATGGAAGCTTATTAAGAAATAGCAACTCTCGGGATCAACCTAATAAGAAAATTTCCTAAATGGTAAATAGCCAGAAAATTTCATCTCCTAAACAAAACCTCAATACTTTTTGTGGGCAATTTAATGACTGGGATTTTTCATAATTTACGATTCTATTTTCGCTATGCATATTTTCAATTTTCCAAAGCTAAAGTATGTACCATAAATTAAATCTTTGGTGTTGTGTTATCATTTCACGGAAACTATTTCTGTTTGTGTAAAGCGTTTTTTCGTAAGAGTAACCATTTTTTCTACTAAATCTTATATAGAAATGGGAATTGTGAGCTTCTTTTCTACATGCCTAGTTAATTTAACAGAAGCCTTCATCGCGATTGTGATTATGTCTTACTGTCTTAGTATAATTACAAATAATTTCTTTTTACGCCGGTAGCATTAGTGCAACCTTTTATATTAGTCACGGCTCGCATCATATATGACTAAAAATAACTTCGGTTCGGAAAAATTTGGTTTTCTTATATTTTGGATGATATTTGTGGACATAATAATTCAATATTGGATTTAATGTGAGAATAGGGTACTAAAATTATTGAAATGGCAAAGGAAGCTTCCTTAGCTCCTGGATTGATTTCAAGCAGAATTCGTAGTCCAAAACAGTGTTGAAATAAATAGGAAAGCAAAATGATTTGTAAATGCAAATCAATGTTTATTTCATTTACTTTAAATAAATAAATAAAAGTAAGCTACATGCAGAAGTAACAAATCATGAACTTTCAACTCAAATTAGAATGTTTACACCTGTAAAATATATTGGTCAACTTTAGGGTAAATCGCATATGCACAATTGCATACTTATAAAGTGCTCCATATAGTGCCGCATTTTCTTTGCACCTAAAAGTGTACAAAATTTTGTAATTTGTAAAACTGTTTCACCCTGGTAATTCAATTTAAAAATTCTGTTTGACTAACGCGCGCGGAAAAAAAATAGAAAAATAAAAAAATAAAAACCACAAACGAATGCACTTGCGATATTCATTAAAACACTTTTTTTTTTTTTTTTTTTTTTTTTTTTTTTTTTTTTTGTTGTGTGTGTGTGTGGAAAGGTGAACCAGTATATTAACATCAAACCAATATGAACATCTACATATGACTTACTGTGCTTTGACAATCCAAGAGCTACCAGCAAGACCATACTGGTATTTCAAACACAGAATACTATACTGCTTCAAAAAGAAAGTATAAAGAAAATACATTCAACAAACTAACTCATATACCTTCACGAATTCGCCATGGCCTACATTTCCTTTCCATTGTGCAGCCTTTAACCTGAAAACACAGCTACATCCTCATTTTTACAAGTAAAAGAGCACCAATGAAAGGCCTCATCCACTCCTTTCAAACCATCCATCCTCCGTAGCAAACCGTACACTTGACTACATTTCCAAGACTACACTAACAGACTATCGTTTTAGGAATTAGGAAATAGCAAGCTAATGTAACTTGGCCTCATCAAAATGCAAGACTTTGCTAATCCTCCACAAGAAGCCTCAATAAGAATAGACCATTTCCTTCAAGCTCCTTTCTCTACTGCATACAGTATTGCTTCCTCTTCATACTGGTAGCAGAGATCAAGGAACTCTTAGGCATCATCCACCTTACTAACACCTCCCATGGGAACACCTTAACTCCACTGGAAACCCTTTAGATAGTCACATAATGAAATTTAATAGAGATGTAATAAATTGGTGATAAACCAAATAATCCACAAGATAAATCTTGATACTGAAAGAATGCTACATGCTATTTACTGAACACATACATAGAAGCCTATAATGCCTACAAAAGTTGAGGCCTTCAAAACTCGCAGAATGCACGTCTTTTATGAGCTTTTTAGCATCTACAATGCAAAAACTAACAAAACCTTTTTACTATTCTAAAAAGCTTTTCGAAAAGGTTTTTATGCATTGCATGAATTTACAAAGACTTGATAAACCTAAGTCTTTGCTAAAAACTCTCTCTTGATGCATCAAGTCTTTAAATGCATTAAATGCATAAGTGTTTAAAGACTTGATGCATTACTCATGCTTTTGCCAACTCATTCATTTATTAACTTCTATACATCAAAAAAGCTATTCAAAAAACTAAACCACAATGGTAAAAAGCTTTTCAAAAAGCTTTTTCTTAAATAAACAAACATATTAAAGGACGTAGAGAGGATTTTTTTGGGTTAAAGGGTTTATTACCATGGTAAAATAACGTAGAGCGAAAATGCATGAGTGACTAAGAGTGTTTTGCAAAAGTTTGGAGTTAGCCAAGTCTTTCTTAAAAAGCTTTTGCAAAACCTTTGTAGAATAGTAAAAAGCTTTTGGTAGCTTGAGCATTACAGATGCTCTAAAGCAATGCAGCAGTTTTCATATGTTTACCCTTATGACACCTCAGAATATGTAACATTACAGCAATAAAAGGAATTTATCCCGCGTTCGTTGTAATTTGTGAATAAACAAAAGCTGTTTTTCTTACTGAAAAGATTTGGTCTGATGCTTTTGAGCTTCTTGCATTAGAGTTTATGCAAACTTAAAACTAACATGCAATTCATAGTAATTTATGGAAGCTTTCAGACATTTATTTAATTGAATGGTATGATGTGGTGGTGCTAGAAATCCAGCAAATGCTCAATAGACCAAGCCACCTAGCTGAAAGGTCGAGCCGTATTCGGTGCCTGAAACAAAGACCTGCTAATCAGCACCCAAAAATTTAGAAACCACATGGAGGTCAAGTTTGGTAATCATGACGCATCTTGACCACGCACAAACTCAAATCAGTCAGACCCAAGTTCTTATAATCATGACTTGTTCAATACAGACTTTATTGCCTTTTAGTTGCGCCATATACACGAGGGAATCACATAGTCCCCTGCAACTCTAGCCCAAATTACAAAACTACCTGTTTTATACACACTTTTACCAAAACGTCTTAACCGTTTTACCATCTAAAACTGCACACAATATTTCACATCGGGCAGCAATTACACAAACCGCTATTTCATCCCGGGGCTGTGTACTTGATAATCTCTCTCACGTATCTCTAACATAAGAGATAACCATTTCAAGACGCTCGACACAATCTTCCATCTTCTCTGAGCTTTACCAATGGTAGAATGGGGAAACAAAAACCCATCAACTGCACATTGTAAATCTACCTGTGAAGATGAGCCGAAGTACTGCATATCCTCATCAACATCGTGAGTCTTTAATTGCTCTGGGTCACACATCAAGGTGTTCGATACTTGAGAATGTAAATTTAATGGTTGATCAAAGTCCATGCTGTTTAATCCATATTCATCCAAGTTATTGACGCCTACTGTTGAATAAATTGATGGCATAACGTCTGGAGATAATGCACTCATTTGTGGGTAATCAAATCGGCCTTTCTTATGGATTTCTATTAGTTTGCTGCTTTCGGGATCTGCTGTTACCATTCGAGTATTTAAGGGGTAGATATCTTCGGAGATAGAGCAGGTGCCTGTCCTTAGAGAATATTCATCATCATAAGAAACGATTTCTTCCTGATGTTGAAAAGCAGATATCACCAACTTATGCGCTTCAGCCTGAATGCGCAATTTTGGTGTAGACGTTAGTGACTATACTAGACGTGGCAAAAAGGTCAGGGCAGGTGGTTCAGGCCTCAGGGTCACCCAGAATCCTTTTAGTCCAAGATTGTAGTTATTTTTTTTACATAGCTCGTGTTAGATATGCTTACAAAAATGTGTTAAAAAATAACCCAACCCTTATCAATAAAAATAGGTCACGAGATCTTTTGCATTAGGATTACACTTTGGGCAACTTTCAATCCATTTGACCTGCTTCTTTTCTAGCTACTTTTTTTTTGAGAATCAGCCCATTTATAAGTGAAAATAGGTCAAGTTTGACCTCTAAATTATATTAGAGAGAAAAAAGGCAAGTGAATAAGAGGAAATGACTATTTAGAAATTACCAATAATAACTAATTTTTTGACTTGAGTGTTGTCTATTATTTTCCATTGTGTATAGCTAGGAAGAGAGGTGCATATAACACATGAAACAAATTTTTGCGTGATAGAAAAACTTACCCATTGAGTTTCAGAGAGGTTCTCAGCAACAATGTACTTGCGGTTTGACAGAAGTCCAAGGACTTGTCCCACAACATTAAACACAACGCCATCTCTGTTGATAGACGGAGGACAGTACAAATAGAACTTCTTATCATCAACCACACATCTCTTGGCATGATCCACAGTCACATCCCACATTTTAGTAGACATACCCGACCCAAGGATCTGCAGTGCTCAATAAACAATAAAGACGGATTATAAACAAACAGTTCCAATTCAGGTGCCAACATGGGCAAGATTCTTAACAAGTCGAACGGATATATAATATAAATCGGAACAGGTATTCAGGTTTACCCACCCTATCCTTTTTTTCTTAAGAAACAGGCATCACTTAGTTTTACATTAAGGAACAAGAAATCCCAAGTGATGCACATATAAGATGTGCACGCACATTTGATATTCAACATAGAAATTAATACACTGATTACAGACCAGTAAAATACAATAAAAGTGCAGCAACATCTTACATTTCGAAGCCTTGTTGGGTCCAGGTAGGAAAGAGCCAAGAAATCTTTCACCGTCTTGATCTTTTCCTTATTCAACCGCTTGTGGAAAGCTCCCTCTTTTCCAATTTTCTCCAGTCTCCATACCTCATCAGACAGATACGGCGGGTGATGCTTCTTGTATACTGAAATCAAAAGGGAAATACTTGACAAAAGGAGGTTGCTAAATATTACGTTATGTCCGAATAAGGTATATTTACGATAATTGCCATTCAAAGAAAAAGACATATATACCAAATTATACCATGTCTAGATATATGTGAAACCGTAAGTAGCTATATACCAAGCACTACCTACCAGGTAAAGTTTTCAGATAGGAATCAAAATTTCTATAAATTTATGTGCAGACACATGATGTATCTGTAGATATGCAGGAAAGGACTAAAAACAACCTAGATCATACCCATAATATAAACTAAACATAGCAGATACTCACATTCACCACGATGATCCCTGACGACGAATGATTCTGACTTTGCTTCTCTCACTCTGTCTCCATTACAGCTATCTATAATCCGTGCTCCCAGCCTGAACTTGCGGCTCCTTGTCCAGCTGGAATTATCTCTAAAGGAAAGATCACCCACAAGTCCAATACCTTCTCTGAGATTCAATAGTGGATTCCCAGTAAGAATACATTTCTTCCCTTGTCTCTCTCTAACGATATTATTATTAAACTCATCAAGACTCCAATCGTTTCCTTCATTGCTATCAAAGTCTCCTTCAAGAACCACGATTTCCACTGTTGCTGATGATTCAGGTCCAGTTGAAACTGTTTTTCCAGTACAAGCATCAATTAAAGCTACTTTTAATGTATTACAGTCTCCACCTTCAATACGGGTCCCCGTAAAAACTGGGAGAGAGAGATTACTTAGGAATTGTAATTGCAGCCTTCTTGGCATATAAATATCTTTGTCGTTTGTATAGACCCTATGTGGAGAGGATATATTGGCCTTAGCTATGGTTACTAATCATATGAGAAATATAATAATATGTCCATTAGGCAGAGTCATACACCTTACCAGTTCATGGAAGCTATATGTTTTTCCATAGCTGATTGGACTTCCTCTTTCACCTACAGACTCGATAGCATCAATACTACTATTAATAAGAGGATGATACGTGATTAAAAAGATTGAGTTTAAGTCAGCAAAGGTAACAGAATACAATGTAGAAAGGAAATTTATCCACGTATAAAAATAAAAACTATACCTATCTGGTCAACATTGTATCTGCTATTATGTCAAAAGCACATAGGGGCTTACATGAGATCAATTGGATTTAAATTAAAATTTTCATTTCAAAACAATTATAACTTTTGAGTTTACAAAAACAAATACACAATTACCAGTGTGGTTTACAGTTGTCAAATGTTGTAGAACTCTAGACCAGCAAACTGATCGTACCATTTCTTCAATATACACATCCACAAACTAAAAATTATACAAGTCAAAATTTGATCTTCAAACCATACAAGTCAAGGTAGAACACTTTTATTAACATTTTCTATTATGGGGTTTGGGGCTTTCGGAAGGTTAAGAATGGAAATGGTAATAGACAGATATGGTAGATTGGTTCTAAAATCAAAATTAATGTCAAATTATTTACAGGTTACCATACATAGTATATTCATGTAAGATTCGGGGAATTGAAAGTCATTTTCCCATTACTAACTCCTTCCTTTTCTGTCTCCATATCTCAACTTCTTATGTCTCCATCGTATCAACCAAAAGTCCAAAACATTGTCAACGAACCAACTAATACGAATACCGATTACCATTCCCATTCTCATTCTCATTTCAGTTACCATTCTTTTAAGTAACTGGCCACGTCATTGACAGTTTACATATATTCAACCTAAATATCCAATAGAACAGTAACCACTAACGCCGTGTTTTAGACCATCTAACAACCTAGCACCATCCACTTAAACAGTTAAATATACGAAAAATATAATAAGAGATAAAGAAGTTTTCACGTACAACTTTCCGGACTAAGGGCTCCAAAATCGGCTCCACGTACTTACTGAATTTTCTGAAATTCATCACCTCAAGCACCACACTGTACGCCAGAAACACAAAAGTAAGAACATTAACACGACACAACTTAACAAACAACATTACTAACTCCTAATTTATTCTAAAATCAATCAACTTATTAGTAAGATTAAGAGGAAAATTAGAAAGTAAGTTCATCGAACACTAAGAAGATTATATAATTAACATGCAACCTAGTGCCACCAGATGAAAAATAGTAATAAAGTTAGTTCATCACGCACTAAAACGATACAAATTACTTACTGAAAAAAGAAAAAACAGTATTAACTCCTAACTCGTGCTGAAATCGTTCACTAGTGTCACGAAACTTAAACTAAATAAATTTACTACTCCTATAATAAGCTAAATAAACCTATAGTGCTAAGTCAAGCGACACTAATGCGGTAACACCATATATATATCCAGCGACGGAACTTGAACACTGTTGGTGGGGGGGCCAA
>LBNU01012951.1:5785-36349 GCA_014162995.1 Artemisia annua | reverse complement strand
CATAATAAGAAAGTGTCACATCTCATCAATGTGCACTTATAGTAAGTTTGTGTGTTTGACCATCTTTGGTTCTTACACAACTTTGGAAGTATTCCTTATTGAGTCAATGCATGATATAGATTGATTTGACCTTGTTTGTCTTGGAGGAATTTACTTTGTGTGCAAGTTTGGACATGTCAGTCCTGGCGGAACCCTGGGGGTACACGGGCGGAACCCTTGTGAGGGTGCCGCCGTTTCCGCCAGAGCTGACACTTTGTTGTCTATAAATACCAAATAACTTGCAAGAAATCCCTCATCACTTTAGGCTATATTATTCATATATCCTCTCATCTAACTCAGTAACATTTGACTTGTGTGATTCTCTTATGTAGCAAGGAGTTCACAAAGTCATTCGAGAAGTTACAAGTATTCAACTCAACGTTGCAAGACTTGTTATCTTTGTTGTGTATAGACTTCAGGAGTTTATACGTTAGTTATATTATGTGTAGAAGTGATCGGTTTGTATTTTAGGCCTCAAAATACATAGTGTATAGGGAGTGGTTGTACCCTTGGTAAAGAACTCGACATCTAGCTTAGTGTCGGTAAAATTGTAAGCGACGATGGGAGTGGTTGTACCCGTGTAAAGAAATCGACATCTAGCCTAGTGTCGGTAAAGGAAATTGGGCGACGATAGGTTGGTTCTACCTTGAGTTAGAACTCGGTATCTAGCTTTGTAACGGAAAAAGTGTAAGCGACGATTGTAAAGGTTTCTCCACCGAGAAGGAGTTTGTTGACTAGTGAAAGAAACTCTCGAGTTGGATACTCGGGGCGTGGACGTAGGGCAAGGAAAATAGAGTTCCTTGTAGCCGAACCACGATAAATATTCGTGTCATGGTTTGATCGTTTCTTTCTTTATTCTTGCATACTGCGTATTATCTTTTGGTTTACATCTTTGATAAATATCTTTGCTCATATCGTCAATAGTAATAAAAGAATATCATGGATTATAACTTTGATTATACGGAAGTTTTAAAAGGATAATCAACTTACAAAGCGGTAAACTATTCAAACCCCCTTCTAGTTTTCCACATAATGTTTTAAATCTATGTATTATTTTTATTGCAAGAAGTTTATGTAACGTTTTAATTTCGTACGTTGTATTTTTAAATTTGATCGTTTACGTTTTAATATTTTTACGTTTACGTTTTTAAATGTGTAAGTATAAAAAAATAGGAGTTAAGGTGAAGATAGGTTTGCCTTGCCCATTAAAAGGTGAAGTGAGGTGAAAGGAAGTGAGAGGAGAGAGAAAGCTGACGTGGCGCTGAGGTGTATGGTGAAAGTGTATTACCCTTGCCTTCTAGCCTTACATATGATTCACTAGGTTGATACATGTTTGATGGACGATTTTCTTAATACCCGATCAAAATCGTAAAACTATGTTAAGATTCGATACACTAATTATAATAAAATGCATACACATTCTCTTCTACTTTTCCATATAAATTATAAACCATCATAACTAAGCTCTCATGGATCCGCCTTTCAAATAAAAATTAGAAAAAAAAAGGCTCTCATGAATTTAATTCCAAAGATTAGATAATCTTCTGTTATTTTCTTCGTACCACCCCCATCGGATTGAATACATTTTACATTTCCTAGTTACATCTCAATAAAAAACAACAAGCTTTTTATGTGATAGTTTTTAAAGTTTATAGGAATAAGGTACAGATCGAGATGAAACCAAACATATCTTTACATTGAACCGAAAATCAGATAGAAGTTCATGAACCAAAGAAATCCCAATAAGTCGAGCATATGTGGATGATAACTATATTTGTACTCTGGCTTGTCTTCGTGATATGATTCCAAGCTTTGATTTTAGTGGTTGTACTAATAAGGACACCGCCCCTCAAAACCCAAACAAACATTGGCGAGTGCACTTTTTAGTGAAATGGTCAAGGATATGGAAGTTCACTTTGACATGACTGTGAGACAGAAAGCAGTTTTTGAGTGACTACAGGCTTCACATGCCCAAGATTTTCTACTTGCTATCCCCATAGACGGGCTAGGTCAACATATGTCACCGGTGGAATATCGTACTATCCTTAAGTATCGCCTTATGATTCTTTATT
The DNA here is from genome assembly GCA_014162995.1 of Artemisia annua. Lineage (NCBI taxonomy): Eukaryota > Viridiplantae > Streptophyta > Magnoliopsida > Asterales > Asteraceae > Artemisia > Artemisia annua. Next base: position 34,238 of record LBNU01012951.1, on the reverse strand, counting down.
TCCGGTTGATGAAATATGTCCAGTTTGTCGCAAGGTATGATTGGATTCGTTTGGGGAACATGCGGTTCAGTGCAAAGAGCTCCCAGGCTTCAAGTACAGACACGATATGCTTAGGGATGTCTTTTTTGACGTTTGTAGGCGTGCTGGGATCTCCACCAGGAAAAAAGCACATGTGAACTTTTTTACTGACCCGTTGGATGAAAGATCCACACTCAGACCGGCAGACTCTTTGGTGTTTGGATGGGTTGGAGGGAAACATGCGTGTGTAGATCTAACCGGGGTTTCTCCTCTCGTGGGTTTGAGTAGCCGGGGTTTTACAGTAGGACATACTGCTTTGAAAGCTGCCTCGTACAAAGTGGCAAAATACGAGAAAGCGTGCATTAAAAATCAACATGTTTTTATTCCTTTCTCGTTTGATATTTTTGGTTTCCTTGCACCTGAAGCAGTGGAGTTCCTCAACAGAGTCTAATGACTTATGCATAGTAATGTTACGACACCTAGATCAAAAGATGTAGTTTTCAAAAGAATTAGTTTTGCAATCCAAAAAGGGCTAGTGGCGCAGCTTGTTGCCCATCTGCCTTCCACCTCTATGTAAATCCAAAAGTTAATCAAGAAAAAAAAAGAAAAAAAGATCAATTTATACCGGGATATAGAAGCAGAAACTCAAAAAATTTTACCAATAATCTTTGATGTGTTTTCATTGTTTGAATGCTTGCACATACGAATTATTCAAAAACATAAATATAATGAACAAAATGACATCTTCAGCAAAGACGTAGACGGGGTGTGACATGTATGATCTAATGTACCCCGTACTGATAACGTGATCCAATCCATGACAACGTGTCACCATTTTCCCAAGCTTTTCATCCATTGTCAATACAGAAACCTACAAATGGGTAGAAAAAAGAAAATGATGGTTAAATGTTGAAAGTCATGATTATTGAGCTAAAATAAAGTTTAGACGGTGTCGCACGTGCAGCTCATGGATTTTGATTTTCTGTTTGGCTGCTAATGGTGGGGTGGTTTTAGTAGTCCTGATGGACCATTAACATTTTACTTGCACCATATATCTCATGTGGTGGGTTCTTTTTTGTTTGTATTGTTGGTGAGGAATGTCTAGTTTTTTGCTTGTGTATTTAGTCTCCTATGTTCTTGTCACATGTCTCTTGTAATTTCTTTGTTGGGTTTTGATATAATATTTTGCTTTTCAAAAAATAAATAAATAAATAAAATTTATATGACGATAAAATAAGTTGCAGCTATTAAACTACTGTATTTACCAGACTTCGCCGCATTATTCTTAAATCTATGAAATTAGTGAAGGCGTGAGGGTCAATATGAAAAACATAAATAACCTGGACCTGAAACTTTTTTATGATAAAAAGATCANGGCAGACTCTTTGGTGTTTGGATGGGTTGGAGGGAAACATGCGTGTGTAGATCTAACCGGGGTTTCTCCTCTCGTGGGTTTGAGTAGCCGGGGTTTTACAGTAGGACATACTGCTTTGAAAGCTGCCTCGTACAAAGTGGCAATATACGAGAAAGCGTGCATTAAAAATCAACATGTTTTTATTCCTTTCTCGTTTGATATTTTTGGTTTCCTTGCACCTGAGGCAGTGAAGTTCCTCAACAGAGTCTAATGACTTATGCATAGTAATGTTATGACACCTAGATCAAAAGATGTAGTTTTCAAAAGAATTAGTTTTGCAATCCAAAAAGGGCTAGCGGCGCAGCTTGTTGCCCATGCCTTTCACCTCTATGTAAATCCAAAAGTTAATCAAGAAAAAAGAAAAGAAAAAAAGATCAATTTATACCGGGATATAGAAGCAAAAACTCAAAAAATTTTACCAATAATCTTTGATGTGTTTTTATTGTTTGAATGCTTGTACATACGAATTATTCAAAAACATAAATATAATGAACAAAATGACATCTTCAGCAAAGACGTAGACGGGGTGTGACAGGTATGATCTAATGTACCCCGTACTGATAAAGTGATCCAATCCATGACAACGTGTCACCATTTTCCCAAGATTTTCATCCATTGTCAATACAGAAACCTACAAATGGGTAGAAAAAAGAAAATGATGGTTAAATGTTGAAAGTCATGATTATTGAGCTAAAATAAAGTTTAGACGGTGTCGCTCGTGCAGCTCATGGATTTTGATTTTCTGTTTGGCTGCTAATGGTGGGGTGGTTTTAGTAGTCGTGATGGACCATTAACATTTTACTTGCACCATATATCTCATGTGGTGGGTTCTTTTTTGTTTGTATTGTTGGTGAGGAATGTCTAGTTTTTTGCTTGTGTATTTAGTCTCCTGTGTTCTTGTCACATGTCTCTTGTAATTTCTTTGTTGGGTTTTGATATAATATTTTGCTTTTCAAAAAATAAATAAATAAATAAAATTTATATGACGATAAAATAAGTTGCAGCTATTAAACTATTGTATTTACCAGACTTCGCTGCATTATTCTTAAATCTATGAAATTAGTGAAGGCGTGAGGGTCAATATGAAAAACATAAATAACCTGGACCTGAAACTTTTTTATGATAAAAAGATCAAATATTTTAATTATTTACACAAACACAACTACATTCACTTCGATCGTATATGAATGTAGCCCAAATAACTTTTCTTCGAATATTAAGCTAGTGTCAAGGAGCAACATTCACAAACCTAGTAATTAAGAAAAACGCCAACGAATAAATATTTATGCTTGCTCATTTCAAAATTAAGAATTTATGCTTCCTAAATCATTAAAGAAAGGAAAAATGAATGATTACCAACCGTATGACCCCGTTGATCACGTGAACATAGTACGTTACCTTTGGAGGGCCTTATTGTCACCAAAACAACCCAAGTTGGCATCAGCAACACCTGCCTGCTCTGTAAGGATACACGGATACAATGGGTGCTAGTCATTTGAACCAAAACAGAATTGTTAAATCGTATAGCAACACAAGGACAAAGATTTATCTCCACACATGCATTAGCGAGGAATTGAACACCAAAATCTGATCCACAAGCACAATACCCACTTAAACGTAAGTTTCATCTGAGCCAACCTAATAATGGTCACTACCAAGACTGGTTAAATTAAATCACATTATTTGGCATGCTCCTGAATGACTTTCTTAATCTGTTTGTAGAATATGTTAGTTTCTAAGTTACTTCCTTTGAGTGGCGACATACAAACCATGTGAAGTAGAATCATTAGCAATCCACGTTATTTAGCCTGCTTCAGAATGACTTTATATTGATTTCTAATATACTTACTCGAGTGACCATATATTAAGAGCCAAAATGCCAAAAAGGTCAATGGGTAGAATCATTAGCATCCATTGTTATCCATTGGACTTGGAGGTATTCTTATTTAGTTATGACGTGTTTCAATTTTTGTTGAATAGATTTAAAATGAACACAAGAATGTATATTCCAAAGTTGCACAATATGAGTTATATCGAATATTATGACAACAGTGGAATTTATTTTTTGTTCTGCATCAAAAAAGTTCACAATTAGGTAACTAATTTTGAATATGGCCACCTAGTATCATCATTAAGAATCCCGTTATTTGGCCTGTTGTGGAATGACTTCATTGCTGATTAGGTTCTAAAATACTTAAGTGGCGGCTATATACAAAGAGTCAATATGCCTCAAGTGACCATGTCTAGGAGCTATTCTTATTTAACTTTTCTTAGTTATAATATTTTTCGTTTTTTGCTGAATAGATTAAAAATGCATCATAAGAATTTATATTCCAAAATCATTTATACAAATTCTATCAGAGAAGTAGATAAACAGATATGCATACAAAGTCGGGATCAAAAAGGATGTTTTGACCAATAACTATACTTAACATAGAAACACATATGAGTTTAAAGAGATAAAACTATTGTACTTAATAGCTAATACCTGTCAAATTACGTTAAAAATTGACATATGTAATGTCGAGTCATAGAACAGTGTAATCCATGCCAATAGTACCAAAATGTTGATCACTTTAAAATGGTTGGACCTTAACTATTGTTTGGAAACAGACAATAGGCATGCAAGAAGAGAGCCAATCAGTTCCTAATTCTTAAAACTTCAAATTATTTACAAGATCACAGAATATATGTAGCAAATTATTAGACAAGTATAGCTACTTATAGTGAAAACAAAATCATGGGTGAAAATGGAAATGCATTGGGGATGTTTTCTATTACAAAAAGTCAAAAATCACCTGGATACATTCAGCATGAACGAAGCTTATTATACCTCAGTTGGGTAAAACTGTGCAATCCTCCTAAGACTTCATAAGGTGGATACCAATTGCGAGTCCATCCCTAGCACCGAGACAAGTGATTCAGTCTACAAAAAGCTACAACTGAAAATCTGGTTTACGATCAAACCATCTTTAACTGCAAAATGCCTAAAAACACATCAGTTCACATCACTTAGGACACATTTATAGCTAACGGGAAAGTTACATAAATGAAACTCACAATCATCGAGTAGTGAGTAAATTTCACTTCATCATGTACAATTATCTATTTAATTTCTACAGACTACCAGTTAGATTCATGAACAATACAAAATCCATTACATTACCTATTAATCTAATTTAAACCCTCTTAAAAGAGGACACAAATAAATTTTGTTGTTACATATACATATACTAGCTTGTATAGTATCCGAAAGACACGTGATATCTTGTCGGGCTTTGATCCTACAACGACAACATAAGTCAAAAACATAAACTATCATTCGCTACATTCTAACATATCGTTATGTTCTAAAACAGAATGTATACTACCAAGATTTATGTAGGTTATACAAGGTTGCAAAAATCGCGAATCGGTAGTCGGGCGGTCGACCCTTTTATAGCATGTAATCGGTCTAGGCGGGATTAGTCGGTGATTAATCAGATTGGTATTTTTGGCAAGTTTTGGTTATTTCCGGCGAGTTTTGGATATTCTCTACAAATATTTCCTTAAAAAAACATCTTGATATAGATATAAACATCAACTATAAGTGATTACATTTGTTTAAGGTTGCAAAAATCGCGAATCGGTGATTAGTCGGATTGACATTTCTGGCAAGTTTTCGGTATTTTTGATGAGTTTTAGGTATTCCCGGCACGATTTTTCTTAAAAAAAATTCTTGTAATACATATAAAAGCAACTATAAGTGATTAAAACTAGTTTACGATGAGTTTTGGGTATTTCCGGAAAGTTTGACCATCGTAGACAGTCGTTGACCGATTTACAAAAATCGGCAAGGTTGGTGGCCTAGTAGCGCCTGGGTGGTGATTAATCGGCCTTGTAGGCCTTTTTTTGCAACACTGACGTTATCATATCAGGATACTGGCTTACTGAGATAATAAAGATTTTTACAATGCCTAAGCGATCTCTTAACCAATTAAAACACATTATGGATGCTAATTATAAGCATTAAGTCAAGAAAATTTTTACCTAAGAATATTTTAAATATGAGAACATAAAGTTCAGGGGTTGACCTTTTAATTCTTGGCCCAATACAATTTAAGCCAACAAATAATTATGGGTGATAAAGTGATAAACGATAACTAGCCAGCAGCAAATAGCCCGCTACACCCGAAGTTGGCCCAGCCCAAGTAATCAAAACTGGAGGTTAGAACCCGATGTTGGCCCAGCCCAATACTTATAATTTACTATTGTTATTGGACTACTACCACCACGTATTTTGATAACTAAGCAATGGTACCTACGTAAAGTGGCAACTTTTTTTTTTTTTTTTTTTTTTTTTTTTTTTTTTTTTTTTTTTTTTTTTAGAAGAAAAGTTCGTGCGTGCGAGCGTTTACATTTGTTATAGCAATATGACTAATTTGGGTCAGCATATTTCTTGAGATGTATAGTTGTATACTACGAGTAGTTGCTCTTTACACATTCTGAAATGCGGTGATAAATTACAAGATGTTAGGTACGCGAGTATTTATTTGTTCATTTCGTTAGAAACGTTCTAAAAGGAGATGGACATATGTTTTGACACAATATTTTCTTATTCAGTGTATTCGACACATGGTATCAAAATAATCGATCACATTAAACACAACACCACAAAAATGCCTTTATATATTTATATGGCATGATTCTTGGAGATCTATCCAGTAAATGATTCTAGCCTAAAAAAACCAATGTACCTAATTACCTTTAGAATGAAACACGATTTTCTTAACAACCATGAATATATAAATTACAAATATCAAAAGAATGAAACACATGGGTCTATAAAGTAATTCACTTGGTATACTTTATTCTCTTTGAGCCTTTGAGGAGTAAATTATGCTTAGATCCCTAAAGTATGATCTTTCCTAAAAGATATACTCACCACCGGATTTTGTCGAATACTATACACCGTCAACATTATGCGTTGATGCTCAACTATTTACAAAAGTGTAATGTTATCCTTAGTGTTTTCTAAAACAACTAACTTACAAGAAAACTAAATCTAACTATACAGATCTTACATTAAAAAACAAAAGAGTTTCAAAATATATATGATACTATGTAAGAAGAGTGTAAACTGTGTATTTTACTAGGGTGAAAATCCTTTTTACCAAAAAGAGAGAGTGTAAACTGTGTAATACTAATATCACAATTTGAGATTGAACAAGTTCAAAACCAGTAGGATACTGATACGTAACAAGCATCACACAACTCAGTTTTCAATACTCCTGATCTTTAACCTCTAATACTAACATGTAGTGACGGACTCATGATTTTTAGGAGCATGTTGAAAAAAAAAAAAAAAAATTCGTGGGGGTTTTGTACAATTCTTCTTTTATCATAGTACTAAATTTTGTACCATTAAGAATTTTTGGACTAAACTAAAGTTACAAAATAAAGAAAGTAACTAGTGCAAATATATTATTGGGTGTTGCACATAAAAAAATTTACACTTTTCGGAAAGACTTACGCTTCGTAACTCGAAATCGGGTGTGGCACCTCATGTAGGTCCGTCCCTGCGAACATGTTACATTCCGATTTCACACCATTACACAAGCCTACCCATAAAAGAAGTTGATTGAAACACTTTCATTTTTCATTTACGCACAATCCGTAAAAACAACATATAATAAATAGGGATAATTCCAAAAATGACCTTATTGCCCAATTGATTTGCTTTTTTGACCTTATTTTCGAAGTTGCCGAATTTAGACTTGGGCAACTTTTAGTTTTTGGGCAATTGCTATCTGCAAGTGCAAAGTGTCACTTTTCAGAATATTTTTAGGGCAACTTGTGTACTTTTCATGTCGAACACTTGGCGTCTCATGGTTGGCTACATTAGAGTTGCCCGGTTGCCCAAAGTCTAAATTCGACAACTTCGAAAATAAGGTCAAAAAAGCAAATCAATTGGGGTAATAAAGTCATTTTTGGAATTATCCCTGATAAATATACAACATTTTATACTCCCCCCGTCTCAAAATTATTGTCAGGAGACAAAAATCACACGGTTTAATAAAAGTGGGACCACTACAACTTTTAACCACTAAAATATAATATTCTTCCACTAAATTCCATTTTTATTACTTAGGGCCCGTTTGGTTTGTTGCTAGGAATGACAATGGGTATCGGATTTGGTATGAGGTAGAATGACAATTGATATGAAAAAGTGTATGATTACGATTGTTTATGTTTGGATGAGAAAATATGGTATGAAAAAGTGTATAGATATTTGAGTTTTGTAGTGAAAAAAAGAGGGACCCACGGGAATGGATTTCATAGACACCAAATTGGTGTGCAATGAATCCATGACTATCATATACCCACTTTATTATTGGGCCCACAAAACAAACACCATTAATGACTTTCAAAGTCATAGTTTTATTCCCATAGACCTTAATTAACCAAACGGGCCCTTAATATAGAAAGTGGACAATTAATTAGAGACATCCAAAAAAGGAAATGTGGACCATTATTTTGAGACGGAGGGAGTAACACATGTTACTATGTTAGATGTGTGCAAATGGAGGATATGCAAATCAACTCATCTCTTATATAATAAAACAAAACCCCTAGTGGGTACTTTGTCATTTTGAAAAAAAAGAATATTTCCTTATTAGGTAATATGTTAATTATTATTTAATTTATAAGTTTTTAAATTCGTTTTGTTGATATACTATACAAGTAGAAGATAAATACAAAAAATATAGATAAGATTTAAATGATTATCTTTAATCATAAAAAACTACAATTAAAAATCATAAATCAAACAAAATAAAAATTAAATTATTTGTGTTTTAATAAATAAAAATATATCATTCAAATTTTTTTTAAAAAAACCCGCGCGTGCGCGGGCATTATAACTAGTATACCCTAACAACAAGTCTTCACAAGTCGAGGGCCTAAAATGTGACCATTCTCTTTTTTGATGGCTTGTCTTGTGGTGTTCTAACAAGTCTTCACAAGTCATCTCCCACTTTGTCAAACAACCAAACAAACCAAGTCACTTCTCCACGTTCACATCCCCCACTTCCTTTTTTTTCCCTCAATATCCATCCGTCCAAAACGAATTTCCACTTTATTCATATTCTTTCTTTCTTCCTTCTTGTATATATCTCTTACCAATACCCCCAAAACTAAGTTTTTAAGATTCTTTGTCATCTTTTATTCTTACCAAATTTCATCCCATTTTTTGTTTTAGCAAAATTTTATAAAATTGTTATTATAGCAAATTTTTAAAAACTGTAAGTGGGTTTTAATCTTTACATCATAGTAACAAAAACCCATATTTTAGTTTTTGAAATTTTCATAAATTTGAAGTGGATTTTGATATTTTGTTGAAAATAAACAAAACCCATATTTTATTTTAGCAAATTTTGTATAAATTTGGTCTTTTTTTTTTTTTTTTTTTTTTTTTTTTTTTTTTTTTTTTTTTTTNACCAAACCAAGTCACTTCTCCACGTTCACATCCCCCACTTCCTTTTTTTCCCTCAATATCCATCCGTCCAAAACGAATTTCCACTTTATTCATATTCTTTCTTTCTTCCTTCTTGTATATATCTCTTACCAATACCCCCAAAACTAAGTTTTTAAGATTCTTTGTCATCTTTTATTCTTACCAAATTTCATAAAATTTGAGCCCATTTTTTTGTTTTAACAAATTTTTATAAATTTGTTACTATAGCAAATTATTAAAAACTGGAAGTGGGTTTTAATCTTTACATCATTATAACAAAAACCCATATTTTAGTTTTTGAAATTTTCATAAATTTGAAGTGGGTTTTGATCTTTATATCATAATAAACAAAACCCATATTTTGTTTTAGCAAAATTTGTATAAATTTGGTCTTTTTTTTTTTTTTTTTATATATAAAAAAAAAGATGGATAAAAATGTTCTTGATAATATAATTCGTAGGTTGCTTGATGTTAGAGGAAGACCTGGTAAACAAGTGCAATTAACTGAACCTGAAATTAAACAACTTTGTGTTGTTTCAAGAGATATTTTCTTGAAACAGCCTAATTTGCTTGAACTTGAAGCTCCCATCAAGATTTGTGGTATGGTTTTTTTTATAAATTTGTTGGTTTTTTGTTATAAAGTTATGATTTTTATGTGTTTAAGTTATGTAATTTGGTTGATTCTATCATTAGTTTGAGTTTACAATAGTTGTGAGGTCTATTGGCAAAACGCGTGTGACTCATCTCTAAAATGTGTGAGGTGCAAACAACTGTGAAGTAGCCACGCCAAACTTACATGGTTTGATTCTGCGTGGTGTTAGAGTTTAAATCCCGTAGATTAGTCGGCTTAACGGTCGGAAACCATGGTTACTAGAAAAAAGTAAAAAGAAAAACTAATAATTGTTTACAAATTAAAATAATAAAATGATTGAAAATATGTATGATTAATTCATATTTTAGTTTGAGTTTACAACTTTAACTAATTTATAATTGGCAAAACGTGTGTGACTCATCACTAAAATGTGTGAGCCAAAATTACACGCATTGATTTTGTGTGGCGGTGGGTTTAAATCCCGTAGATTAGTTGGCTTAATGGTTAGAAACCATGGTTACTAGAAAAAAGTAAAAAGAAAAGCAACTTAAAATAATAAAATGATTTAAGGTATGTATGATTCATATTTTAGTTTTCAAGATACCAATTGACTTGAAAGTTTGCAAGACTTGATGAAAATTTGCAAGATTAATTCATATTTAAGTTTTTAATGAAAAAGGTTAAATTGGATAGCAAAGAATCTATCTTTTGGAAGTGGAGAATAATTTTTGGAATTGAGTTGAGAATGTTGCATTTTGGCTATCCCTCTGTTCACATATGAACGTTATAGATTTTATTTATTTTTTATTTATTTTATTATTATTATTTTTTTTAATTGTGTTTCATGTTTTTGGTATACATCTTGATCATAGATTAGTACTTTAGTAGTGGTTTTGGCGTAACTTAATATTTGCATTATGTTTGATTGTAAGATATGAGCTAGTTTTGAAGCTTGATATTTGCATGTTAATAGGAAGGGTGGAGAGTATGGTAGTATAAGAGAGTTTCACATTGATGTTACTAGGCTGGTCATATTGTTGTCAGGGTCAGTGATACTAATAAATAACTGTTCATAATTTATTTTGTTGAAAATTTCTGGACTTTAAAAGATTTTTGTTCGAAGTTTAAGAGGCCTTTCTAATACTGTGGTGTGGAGTGTGGACTACTTATGTTAAAAGGGCTTAACTCTGTTCTTGATTCTGTTTGATGTCACTTTTTAAATTAAACAGTGTATAGTTGTGTTTATTCAAAGATAAAAAGTTTGATGTGGGAGGTGCGAGATTATGTTTTAACTATAACTCGACACACAATGTTTATCACTTTGTTTCTTAGTGAATAATTATTATTTTGATGCAGGAGGTTCACCCTTATAGATTATTAAGGTTATGCGCGAGTCTGTGAGCTTTCAAGTGCTTTCTATAAGTTCTATCTAGAGGAGACATTGTGGCAATATAAGTGGGTCGGGTAACAAGTTGTTTATTTGACCCGTTTGAGATAAACACAATATAAATTGACTCATTCATTAGTAAATGACTCAGACTTTTCCTATTTACACATCCTAGGTTTCAATGTGGACTAAAGACTTTTTCGTGCATCTTAGACCAAGCTTTTAATACATGACTAGTATTGAAATTGACTGTTCCTTAGTCTTGATCATGACTTCATAGCTTCATCATCGTCATCATTTTTTGAAGTCAGCTGTGATCATAAATACATGCTTAGCACTAACATTAAACTTTAACAGGAAATGACTATTTGATTGCACTTATACTCATAATTTTCATTGTTTTTAGTTTTCTCTGATTTCCTTACACCTATTCCTATTTTAAATAATTTGTCAGGTGACATCCATGGGCAATACACTGATCTTCTACGCCTTTTTGAATACGGTGGATTACCCCCTCGTTCCAACTACTTATTCCTTGGTGATTATGTTGACCGAGGGAAACAAGGCCTTGAGACGATATGCCTTCTTCTTGCCTACAAAATAAAATACCCAAATAACTTCTTCCTTTTACGTGGCAACCATGAATGTGCTTCAATCAATCGTATATATGGATTCTATGACGAATGTAAACGAAGATTCAATGTTAAGTTATGGAAAACCTTCTCCGATTGCTTCAATTGCTTACCCGTCGCTGCTCTTGTTGATGAAAAGATCTTGTGTATGCATGGTGGACTTTCGCCTGATCTTAATAATTTGGATCAAATCAGAAACTTGAGGCGTCCTGCTGATGTACCAGATAGTGGTTTGCTTTGTGATCTTTTGTGGTCGGATCCGTGTAAAGATATTCGGGGATGGGGGATGAATGATCGTGGAGTTTCGTATACTTTTGGTGCTGATGTTGTGATGGCGTTTCTTCAGAAACATGATTTGGATCTTGTTTGTCGTGCTCATCAGGTATGATTACACGCACGGTTTTTGATGTTCATATACTTATTCTTGTTATATAGAGGTGAATAATGGCTTGTGTAATGGGTCAAATCGGATTTGAATATTTAGCTAAACTCTTTGGTTTGATCCGTTTGAGCTAAACAAGAACCCAGATTGATCCATTAATGCCATCTGTGTTTCCGTCCATTGAAGGGACATTAAAAAATTTGACGAATCAAAAATAATATTTTCTAAAATACTAATAGATGGTCCATACAGTGAAAAAATAAACTCGTAAAGCATTAAATTATTGAAGCTGATAATTTGATGGCAGGTTGTAGAAGATGGATACGAGTTCTTTGCGAACCGACAGCTTGTAACCGTATTTTCCGCACCAAATTATTGTGGGGAGTTTGATAATGCCGGTGCAATGATGAGCGTTGACGAAACTCTTATGTGCTCCTTCCAAATACTAAAACCAGCTGAAAAGAAGTCAAAGTTCAACTCTGGCATCAGTTTCTTTGGGAGCACAACTACTACTAAACCTGGAAACTCACCACCGGGAGTCAAGGTAGGTCTATGCTAACCCTTTAGATAAAATTCATGGCTAAAATATTCAACCAAAAACACGAAAATGTACTCGTGTTATGTTCTTTATAACTACCTTTTTTTCGCCCCTTCCAATAATTTTTCTTTTTAATGTTTTGCAGCCTTATATGGGATCAAGAGTATGAGATATGGAGCACGAAATGACCCTCGTGATTGACTTGAAGTGGCTGAATTCTATTGAAGAGTAAAATTTGAGATATATGAAAGGGGAATAATTTTTCACTTTTTGAAAATATAAAGTCGGGGTTGAGGTAAAAATGTAATTTTCCTAGTTGTTGTTCATCTTTGTATTATTATAGTAATACGGAGAGTATATATATACCCCCGATTTTTAACCTATAACTGAAAAGCGTATTGACACACACCTTGATAAATTTACAAGGACAAATAAAATGGAGATGCTATACTTTGCTTTGCTAATGCGTGTATATGTCATGTGAATCTTGTTTTGTGTTTTTGGTTGTCTTAGATTACCAATTTTTGACTATGGTTTGGTGTGCTTTGATATATCTGAATTGTAATGAGTTAACAAGGGCGCATGATCATTTGGCCAAGTCTCTTGTATATCATGTTGGCTTTGGGTTGGGGCCGTTGAATGTGGGAATCCGTTTGGCTATTTGAGTCATTAGGATTCCCTCTTTGGCGATTAAGGTTCTTTATATTTATGCTCCACAAATAAGGCTCGGAATGAGATGAGCTCGAGCTTGCTTAAAGTTAAATGAGTCTTTTTTAGCTCAGACTCACACTTGTTTAGACCACTGTTGCAAGAAAGAAGTTACATTACTATTGACCTATTTTGTAAATGCATCTCCCTTTTCAGCATGTTAATAACCTTCAGGCCTTTTATTTGTCCGTAATTAAGCTTTTAGAGATAATGTACAGTATTAAGTTAATAAAAAACTAAAACTTCAAGAACACAATTCCAAAATAACAGAAATTAGAGTCTCTACTCCTATACAAATGCATTCGATAATTTCAGCAAATAAGCAGCCATAATACATCAGTCCATCTAATGCATACAGAAACTCACACCCCTAAAACTTAAATCATAAGTCTCACAAAAGAACTTTATTTAAACATATCTCAATATCAAGATTTCAAGCAGATCAAGTCATAGATGAGAAAAATTAACATGCAAATGATGTTGACAAAATATGATTTAAAAGATGTAGTAAACTAAAAGTGTAAAACTATCATAACTCATAAGTGAAACCATCATACTCTTTGCGTCTCAATATTACTTTGCATCTGCTACTAAAATTAACAGTTTTATTGCGATCGCAAAAATCACACAGTAAGAAATCCAGTTTAAGAGCTTAAATTTTCTGTCTTGTGAACAATAATCATGAGACGGAGGGAGTATCAAAGTTGAGCACAAATTGTAAGAGGGAAAGGATATGAACCGAATAATGTTTATTTGATTGATTGATTTCCAACATTACATTGTAAAGATAAATAGTGATACACAGAATATTCTAGACTCGGGCTTGAGCCCGTTACATAATATGGGCTAACACTCCCCCGCAGTTCGAGCGGCGAAAAAGTGCGAAAGCTCGGACTGGATATTAAAATCTAATAAACAATAAAGTAAAACTAATAGATAATTTGTTGAAGAAGACATTCGACAGCAAGCGGAAACACATCTTCAGCAAATCGGAGAAGACAAATAACAGGCTCGTGACCTAAAGCACGAACAACACAATAATAATGTTGTTGACGAAACTCTTATGTGCTCCTTCCAAATACTAAAACCAGCTGAAAAGAAGTCAAAGTTCAACTCTGGCATCAGTTTCTTTGGGAGCACAACTACTACTAAACCTGGAAACTCACCACCGGGAGTCAAGGTGGGTCTATGCTAACCCTTTAGATAAAATTCATGCCTAAAATATTCAACCAAAAACACGAAAATGTACTCGTGTTATGTTCTTTATAACTACCTTTTTTTCGCCCCTTCCAATAATTTTTCTTTTTAATGTTTTGCAGCCTTATATGGGATCAAGAGTATGAGATATGGAGCACGAAATGACCCTCGTGATTGACTTGAAGTGGCTGAATTCTATTGAAGAGTAAAATTTGAGATATATGAAAGGGGAATAATTTTTCACTTTTTGATAATATAAAGTTGGGGTTGAGGTAAAAATGTAATGTTCCTAGTTGTTGTTCATCTTTGTATTATTATAGTAATACGGAGAGTATATATACCCCCGATTTTTAACCTATAACTGAAAAGCGTATTGACACACGCCTTGATAAATTTACAAGGACAAATAAAATGGAGATGCTATACTTTGCTTTGCTAATGCGTGTATATGTCATGTGAATCTTGTTTTGTGTTTTTGGTTGTCTTGATTACCAATTTTCGACTATGGTTTGGTGTGCTTTGATATATCTGAATTGCAATGAGTTAACAAGGGCGCATGATCATTTGGCCAAGTCTCTTGTATATCATGTTGGCTTTGGGTTGGGGCCGTTGAATGTGGGAATCCATTTGGCTATTTGAGTCATTAGGATTCCCTCTTTGGCGATTAAGGTTCTTTATATTTATGCTCCACAAATAAGGCTCGGAATGAGATGAGCTCGAGCTTGCTTAAAGTTAAATGAGTCTTTTTTAGCTCAGACTCAGACTTGTTTAGACCACTGTTGCAAGAAAGAAGTTACATTACTATTGACCTATTTTGTAAATGCATCTCCCTTTTCAGCATGTTAATAACCTTCAGGCCTTTTATTTGTCCGTAATTAAGCTTTTAGAGATAATGTACAGTATCTACTATCTATATAAAACAAGGTTTTGCCAACTAATCTCCTCTCTAAAAATCCTGTAAATTCGACACGTGGCATTTCCACTATCCGACGGTCCTGGATGCTTTGACTTCTACAAAAGTCCAACCAATCAATTCTGGGGCTTAATACCAATTGGGAGTCTCATTTGATACCAATACTAACAAAAAACACACACAACTCTCTCTCACTTATCCATCTTCAAACTATAAACCCTAAAAATAAAACGCCGCCAATCAATAAAAAACACACATATACAAAATCACTATCCATACCAATTAAGATTCTTTATGATAAATCATCATATTCGATTGTGGTTATCAACTAATAACCACAAACAACTTGGGCCGTTATCAACTACAAATAAAAAACATGATGACTATATAGGTACGTTAGATCTGATTTGCAAATTGACACGTTATCCATCATATTGTTTGCTTTTGATTGATTATAATTATTTTGATTGAATTTGTTTTGTATGATTTAGGTGTCATTATATTTTTGGTCGAATCTTCAACCAATCATCTGGGCATCGTGTCGAATGGGATTGATTTTACGGTGTTTGTCGATTTGTTCATCCAAAAACTATTCAGGTTCTATATTTTGTCTTTCCGTGACATACTCCAAAAACCATTTGTTTGTTCTCGATTTGATCCTCACAACGAAAATAGTATATGTTAAATTGTCAAACTGTATCCGGATGCTTATTTGATTTTCATTCCTTATATGTTGTAGCATAATTTAATTTCGATTTGATCATCATAACATCAAAATACTAAATGTTCAATCATAATTGTTTTAGCACTCTATATTTCTCACAAGTTACTTTTATATCACCCACAAGGACTAAATAGCTTTGCCAAGATGCAATAAGCCCCAAATATAAGCTCACCCAAACACCCCCTTAGTATATGTAAACATTGGAAATAATTATCAATAGTAGCTTCATTTTGGTATTTTAATACGGAGTAGTAGTTATATTTAGGTTCTTTATAGTGGCCATTTTTTATGCAATTTTAAAATTTCATATGCATACACCAGAAAAGTAAATAACATTGCTATAGGAAAATAATATCCAACATAAATTATAGATGTCTGTGGTTACTGTTGAATGCTTTATATATCATATGTAATTACTATTTCTTTATCGACTTACAAGAAAAAGGTTAACGTTATGCGTGTATTTATATATCATATGTAATTACTATTTCATTTGACAGAAGGTTGTGCTTCAAATGTGGTTATAATCTAACATTTTTGATCTCTTACTCGATTGTAGATAGCAGTTATTTGTAGACCATCCTGGTGCAACTCTCATTACCACTACTAAAGTGCTAATCCTAAACACAAATAAGTACATTCAAGATAATCATTTGAACACACCTAGGGAGAAGTGCAGCCCAGTTGGTCTGCTAGACCTGTTTCCATTGCTGCTAATCTTTATCCATCTGACCCGTTAGAGGCAAAGTACTGACCAGGTTGACCTGTTTACTGTAAAGGGTCAAAACTTGCACCTCTACTGTTGGTTGTGAAGGGATCTCGGGTTGCAGTACGGTTTGTGGCTTATTTGTATTTTAGCTCTTCTTGGATGCTTAGACAATGTTAGAGCCTGTATGTTACTATATAATCTGTTTGTTGTGTTAAATGATTAATGGGGAATTAGCATTTTCAAAATAATTAGATTTTATTATCTGGAGAAACAGATGTAACTTCTCATTATCTGACAATTTAAATCATGTGTTACAAGCTGCAAGAGAACTGATAATTTAAATCATGAGTTGTTACAGCAACAGGATGTATCATTCATTTGTGTTTATTTGGTTAGACATGTGGCAGAAAAGCAGAGCAAATAGTGGAAGAGACCGATTCACAAAGGGAAGGCTTACATAAGATCGGGTAAAGGGGCAGCCACTGATCCACAAAGCCTCTATGCAATGGTGAGTGTCTATACGTTGAACACTTGCTTCTATTGTTTCTTTTACTATCCGATGACTTTCTTCTCTTATCAGATGCTGATTACTAGATTAATATTCTGTTTCTTTTGGTTTACAGAAAAGAAGAGAAACGATCGATGACAGATTGAAAGTACTTTTTATAGGTATCTGGGACATCCATTGCATACATTGTTAATGGAAACTTGGCATTTATATAGCATTGTTAGGTGACGGGATGAGTTTTGAATATTCTTATCTAGGCGTTAGTTACACTTGAGCTAACAAATGTACATCCATATTAAAGTGAGCACTAAAAAAAAGTCACATGCTTATTTTCTACAGGTAAGCAGTTTCAATTTATAATCCCAAACACCCCTTAATATAGTTAACAAGGGTGCAATCTGATCAACTGAACAGGCCTTTACAGTTTGTTAAGCGCAAGTGACAAATTGTTCTTAATTCGAATATATCATACATTAGTAATAATAATAACATTATCTAATACTAACATAGTCTAATACTTTATGTCTCTACAAGCTTCATATAACTTTTGTTTGTTTTTTGGGCTGTCTGTCTTTGCCTCAACAACATCCGTTGCAGACCTAATGTTTCTGTCATATGGGCTGGGCATATGTTTTGAACTCCAATAATTATCACTTGCGACCTGATCTGCTACCATATTGCTTTCAAAGGTTGACACTGTGGGTGCGGTTACTTGAACTTATTGCATGGTCGGGTTATCAAGTTCAATTTAGCATAATTAGAAGTGAGGCGACCGCTTTTTTAACCGTTTAATCAGGTTCGTTGGGTGTATCAATTTTATCAGCTATGCAATTAGCTAATGTGTTTCTGGAAATAAAGATTCACTTACGACTTTCAAAGACGAGTTCTTAATTGCATTTTCTTTACTTTTATGCTTGCTTGGGGCTTCACATGATGAAGACGGTGTTGTCTTACCGTAAACATTATAATAAGGTGATGAAACGAGAACAGCAAAAGAGATTGAAGCAAAATTCATGCGGATTTTGGTTGTGTATTCTGATGATAGGTGATATACCAATTCCAAACACCCAAAAGCCTAAAGATTTTAATGACTCACATGTAAGATCTGACATACGGCCATTTGAACATCAGGTACAGACGGATTAATTTGTGAATTTGATATCTGTACTTATTTCTGAATTAAGAATGATATCTGTACTTAAATTGCTTTTTTTTTTTGCATTATTCTCATTTGTTTTCCTCTTTTTAATATGAGCCTGTTGTTGTTCAAGCCAAATGTAGCGAGTGAGTTTATGATATATTAGTTGTGAAATCACTATTGATTAATCATTGATAAACATGCTTATTAATAAAGATTTCACATTTCGGTGACTTTTATTGGAAGGTTATTTGGAAGACGCCGCCAACTATCAGAACTCCATCAACACAGGGAGGACCACATATGTGGCAATTAGGTCAATCGGATTTTAATACTTTCATCAAGTAAAGACAAGATGAAGTTTGGCAATTAATGTGCTCATCACCTCATATTTGAAACAGTTGCGGGTTTCTTTCTAAATGCAACTGTAGAGAAGTAGAAGAACTGGTAGATGTATGACTATGTAAAAGGAACTACCACAACTGTTTAGTGAGAACTTCCCACAAATTGATACATCAAGGGTTTTATTACTGGTCACTTTATGGGTAGACATAGAGCACTTACTATCTACTTGAAGAACCTCAACAAGTACAAGGTATTCCACTTTGTCCTATGTTTATTCTTGAATTGATTAAAATATACACACTATTAGCAACAAGTCTAGAACCAAAACCATGGTTTAAAAAGTTCACTTAGTACCGATTGACTAAAATGCCACACCACAGTATATTTCATTGGGGAGTATTTAGAAAATGATTCTTTCAATTTGCATGTTTTTTTCCTTTTATATATTTCTCACAAGTTACTTATTGTTTTAGCAGTCTATATGCTCTATGTGAAACAGTTATTGTATCTTTTAAATCAATTCACAGATGCTTTTCTTTAATCAATATAGTTTTATATGCATTGTACTTTTAGTTGTTATTCATCATATGGTCCATCATATTTTTAACACACTTATTTAGTTAATCCTAATAACTACCAATATGTGTCAAAAAGCTGCTATCAACAAAAAGAAACTGAGATTGTAACTTGTGAGAAATATATAAAAGGAATGGACAAAAAAAGAACTAACTGTCGCCTAAAATCTTTATTGATATTGTCAAGCATTCTATCATAATTTAAAATTATACTCTACATTAATTCATATATATCATACTCTACATAATCTCCTAAAATATTGGTAAGCTATAACAACTTTACATCATCTCCTAAAATATTGCAAATCAATTACTTAAATCATTCCAATACATGATCATAGTCGACACATTAAATTTTAACAACCTCTCAAAAACTCTCATCAAAAAATGTCGACATCTCCAAACCACATTGTTTCTGACGACAAAAAAACTTGCTTCAAATGTGGTTTGCTGGATGACGACAAGAAGTACATTGAAGAAATTATTGAAGCAAGTCAGTGGGGAATGGGTGATTACTTGCGGAATTATTTTGTAATGTTAATAATCACAGATAGTATGTCGAGGCCTGAGGTTGTTTGGGAGAAAACATGGAAGCTTTTAGCCGAAGATGTGGAACAAATAGAAAGGAAAAAAATAAACCATACAGGTATTAGATCAAATTACTTTTCATGTAACATATATTTCATTTTGGTATACCAATCTACTTAATCTAAATTCAAAAGTATTCTCCTTTTACAGATCTTCAACTAACAGATGAAGAACGGTATAATATATGTTTAGCATATATTGAGGATAAGCTACATAGCAGTTCGAGAAGTCTCAAGTATATCGTCAACATGCCTTATCCAACAACATGAAACTCTTCGCATATGATGCCAATGCTGAACTAATCAATGAATACGGTGCACAAGAATACAAAGTAACATATGATTTGTTCCATCAACGCAACATTAGTCTCGATGATGAATAAGTTTCTTTATGTTTGATATTCTTTTAATTTTTATTATCAAAACTTTGGTTGTCTTTCGTACGTTTAACTATTGTCTATTATAAATGTCTTATAATAATTTGGCATGTTCTCATTTTGTCAAGCCATGGTTGTTAATTTTTTAACTGTACTATAAAGCAATGGGATCCGATAATATAATAAACATTTGATGTATGAATTTTGATTATGAAACGTTATACAACATTACGCCGAAATTTTATATTATATTCAATTAACATCGTACTAAATGATATACAAGGAAAAAGTTTGTTGCAATCTACATTGTTAATGTATTATAAAAACATTTGTACTATCTTTATTTTCTTTAAAAAAAATTCTTAAAACTATCCGGCCATCGGCCGGGCCTGAAAGCTAGTTAAGTTAATAAAAAACTAAAACTTCAAGAACGCAATTCCAAAATAACAGAAATTAGAGTCTCTACTCCTATACAAATGCATTCGATAATTTCAGCAAATAAGCAGCCATAATACATCAGTCCATCTAATGCATACAGAAACTCACACCCCTAAAACTTAATCATAAGTCCCACAAAAGAACTTTATTTAAACATATCTCAATATCAAGATTTCAAGCAGATAAAGTCATAGATGAGAAAAATTAACATGCAAATGATGTTGACAAAATATGATTTAAAAGATGTAGTAAACTAAAAGTGTAAAACTATCATAACTCATAAGTGAAACCATCATACTCTTTGCGTCTCAATATTACTTTGCATCTGCTACTAAAATTAACAGTTTTATTGCGATCGCAAAAATCACACAGTAAGAAATCCAGTTTAAGAGCTTAAATCTTCTGTCTTGTAAACAATAATCATGAGACGGAGGGAGTATCAAAGTTGAGCACAAATCAGATGGTGAGATCAAACTTTCTACATATTTGATAGCATATACTCTCCAAAGTTTGTCAGGATATTTCTAAGTGTTCGTCTTGTCCTCGTATACCTTTTTAGACGAATCGTTTAGCATGTCATGGATTATGAGATGGTCTGGCTGCTTCAACATAACAAGATTTCTATCATCTAATATACACAGTGGGTGAAATTCATTGATATCAATACCCAGCATACATACTTTTGACCAAGATTTCTCAGAACCATCTTCTTGCATTATCCATAACCCATATTCTTCAGCATTAATGAAAACACAAAGGTGTCCATCCAATGTATCTAAACCATCAGCCATTTTCGTAGAACAAGGAAGTTGTATTTTGAAAGTACCATCTCCTTAAAATCTAGAGCCACTACTAGTAGGCGATTGTCGTCGAAACTGTATGCAATCCAATACAAAAATCCATTTAAAAAGGTACCCGAATGCTGAAAAATTGCATAGTCCCTAGCTTTAAGCTTTGGAGGTGTGCTCCATATATGATCCACTTTTTAGACCAAAAATGTCAAACGACTACAACATGCTTCTAATCTTACAATCTTTAGATCATCCTGGGTTGTACCATAGCCAAATCCATATGCGAAAGAGTTAGGATATGATGATGCCAAAGATGGATGAGGATCAGGATCAGGAACTATCTTGAACACTCCAGTGAACGGATTGTATAAGATCATATTATTGAAATATCAATATTTGAGAATTATAAGGACTATCCCATTGAACGTTCCAGCAATAAAGACATCTTTAATCTTAGAGTTTCTAAAGGGAGAACAAAGTTTGGCTATTGAATGATCTCTATTGTCCATGGTATAAAAAGAACGGATCGCAAGAAGGGTCATTTGACGTGATCAAATCGATTCCATAAAGTAAGGATCTGAAATCAGATTGTTCCAATGCTTTGATAAGCATTTGAGCCTTACCAAGGGTTTTGCAGGCAATTTAGCAAAAATCTTGAGAACAATGTCTTCAGGTAAATTAGCCATCTATTGAAGAAACATTAAAATGAGTTTTGATTATGAAGCTTGCATAACGAGCTGAGATCATATAATCACTACAAAACAGGGTATGTTTTTACATGTTTTATTGATGATATGTCCACATTTGGATCTTGTGTGGTCGTGTGGAGATATCGTGCGTCACAAAAATCGCACATTGACTCTTCGATCACACTAAAAAGCGTGGATAAAAAATATAAAACTCCACACTTTCAAATACACAAGCCGGAAGAAGTTCACAAAGTTGAGAGTGGACATTGGACAATCATAAAAACTCCACACAACAATTGATATCAAGTATGAGGTCGCCTATTATTACTATTATTATCAAAACAAATCACATTAACGATAAACGTAACTATGACACACATATATATACGAACTACATTAGCTCTAAAATAACAATAAGTCAATAACCTAATAAGAATTAACACGTATCTCAACACACAATAATCGCGACAAATAACATAATATCAGTAGCATCAATACATCTCCAAATAACTAATCAATCACATTTTGCCTCATGCAATTACGATAAATACGACATACACTAACGTATCAGTAGCACTACAATTCAGTTAGCCATGAATTATCTAACCTTTAAATCGCACTGAATCCTTCAAATCACCTAAAAAAGAATTAACTCGTAGATGAAGTAAAACCCTAACGAATTAAATTTTTTTTGAAGTTGAAAGAGGTTTGAAGAGATTGATGGTTTTATATGTAAAAAAGTGAATCGTGATTTCTTTATTACTGTGTAAAAGTTACTAAATTGGTTAAAAGAAAGGATTAAATATGTAAGCTGGATATACTTGGAGGATACAAAATGTAATTTTGAATGAAAGTCTACATTTTTCTTTGTGTAATTTTTTATTTTTATTTATTTATTTATTTAAATTTGTCCATGATTATGTGAAAGATGAAAAATGTAGTTATATTTTTATTTTATTTTTTAACACATGATTATGTGTGGATAATTGATAATCCACATTAGTAAATGTCATTAATTTTTTATGAACTTTGGATAAAAACAAAAAGATTCTACACATTTATTCTATAAATGTGTACGACCAGCATTTTTTTTGTCCAATCTACCTACTTCTATTTATAACGAGCCAGAAGCTTAATACAAAAGACGATCAAAAAAACCTTGGAAAACGTAAAGTGCAAGCGGTGGTTCTTATCAAATATATTTATCTAATATATCCAGGACAACATGGGTAATAAATAAGACAAAGATGGAAAAGAAACATGGGCTCACATAAGCCCAAGCGTAAGGCCCAAAAGAAACTGTTTTTTAATATGCCGCAACCAAATTAATAGATATAGAGAATATATTGATATTCTAAAAAGTTTCAAAGGTGGAAAAATAAAGAAACAGTTAAATGGGCTAACTGGATATGGAGAACACAAATGGGCCGTAGAAAAACCCGGAATAGCCAAAACGACAATGCGCACGTCGTTTTACGACGGTGCGTTATATATATATAGTAATGTTGATCTCTTATAAGACTACAACATTTTTTTATTCTATAAATGTATTCAACTCAGTTATTTAATGTTCTTGGTTATGTAGCTTGCTTCCTTTATTATTATGGTTATAAGACTAAGTGCAACGGTCACCAATATCATCACTGTCAACTCGATAACCAAACAGATGTAGCCACGACCACCACCAAATAACTGTATTGTTAATATTTTGAGTTAGTTTTGTGTGTCTCACAACTCAGTGGTCTAAACCACCGATTCAAAAAAAAAAAAATAAAAAAAAAAAAATAATAATAATAATAGTAAAAATAAAACCATCACGTGTGGTGGTGAAGGTGTTTTAGTGTGAACGTGTGGTGGAGCTCTAGAGGGGGAGAAGACATGTTATCCTACGTTATTACACCAAGTCTAAAGTATTTTTAAGAATTTGGTTTTTCTTCTACGAAAACTTAACCAAAGTATGCAGGTTTGTCATAAATAATCTTTATCAAAAATCTGTACTTGTGAAAGAGAAGTCATTTTATACATATAGATTGACCTAAATAATC
Source organism: Artemisia annua (assembly GCA_014162995.1). NCBI lineage: Eukaryota > Viridiplantae > Streptophyta > Magnoliopsida > Asterales > Asteraceae > Artemisia > Artemisia annua. The sequence goes on along the minus strand of LBNU01012951.1, from coordinate 10,036 downwards.
AATTGTCGATATGATCCTATCATGGTAATGGCTTTAGAACATTGAAATAGATACTATGTGCAAACTCAAATAAATACGGAGTAATGAACAACCAAGTGTTTATAGATTCACATAAAATAACAATGAACTGTAGAAGAACATAATAAATCATGCTCCAATATCATATTTTGTATAATAAACTAGCTAGAACATAAATTAGATGGCGAGGCCAAAGTCTCCACATATTCAATTACTTGTTTGCTCAATACTCTATCAGGAAACCTTATCAAGGTGTTTACGTTTGTACACGAACCTTTCACCATCTCATAGATTATGAGTCGGTTTGGCTTCTTTAGCATTACACTTTTCCCGTCATCCAAAGTACAAAGTGTATTATTGAACCCATAAAGATAATTCCTGAAGTAATGGCGAAGAATATTTTTTGGACCATGATTTATTCATAACCCATAGCTCACATGTAGCGGGCGCACTATTAGAACAAACCAAGGAAAGACAACCTCTATTCGAAGATCCCAAAGTGCAAGACTTAGACAACCAACATTCACTTGGACTTTGTATCTCTGAAAATAACATATTCTTAACATCGAGAGCCACTATCAAATTCCCATACCTATGCTGGTATGCTTTCCAGTATAAAAATCCCTTTACAAATGTAGTGCTCGCATCATCATAATATATGTGTACCTGTGTATAGGCTGTAACGGTATGCTCCATGACCTGGTTTTAAGACTGAATACTTCACAAGACCCAGGATATTCGGAACAATCTCTTGATCTAACAACTTTTAAGTCATCATGGGTTGTTCTATAACCAAGCCCATATGTGTAAAGATAAGTCAAAGGTGGAATGTGAATTTTTTGGGATGCTTGGGTGAATGGATTGTATAGGATCATATAATCCCTTTCATAGCGAGATTTGAGTGCTAAAAGGACAATCCTGTTGCATGATCCAATATATTAACCTCCTTACCTTCCACGTTTTCGAACGGAGAACAAAGCCTGATAATTGAATAATCAATTGTGTCTATGGCGTGAAAAGGATTGACGGGAAATCATTCGATGTGATCTCAACTTCATAAAGTCGGGGTTTTGTTATAGATTTGAACCGAAACAAGGATTTTGTACGCAATTGAACAACTATGTTGTTAAGAATTTCTTCGGGAAAGTAGAAGTTCGCCATGGATGATCTAATTGATGATCAATTCAATTCAAAAGGTGGATAACTATAATACTTGTTCGCGCGGTAGGGTTTGATAACATTACGTAAAGATCTCACTAGAGTGATTAAAAAAAGTTTATGGATTATGAACGGAAAGTTATAAAAGTTTGAGGATTAAACATAATGTTATGAAACCCGGTTCGACCGGGTGGTTCAACCGGTTGAACTATTCCGATCAAAAAATGGGTCAAGCCGACGGGTTAGGTTTAAAAACGGGTCAACCCGCCGGGTTTGAAGCGTCCCGGGTCAACCTAGCTTTCGATATGTATTAATAGTTCCTTTTTGAAACATATGTGTATTAATAGTTGAAATTGCTTATAGTTAATTGTTTCAATGTTTTATTTAAAATTTTTTCAACATTTTACTTTCTTGACTTTTCACCTTAACCATTTTTGTTTTATAGATAGTATAGATATGAAAATTTAGATCGTAGTTTTGACATTTAGACTAAAGAAATATTTCTAAAGATTGAAAATAATCATTGTCATATGATCGAGTTATGTTAAGCATTACATAATTTTAAAAGTAATACTCAATGAATGTTTTAAATCATTTTAAATATACACTAGTTATAATACCGTTGCACGCATAGGGTTTTTAATTTTTTTTTGATTATGTATTATTATCGATTTAGAAATGAATCACTTAACATGCGTCAAATGGTTTTACTTAGTGGACTAAAAATAAAAAACCACATGTATATATGTTATAATCTACCTATTATTTGAAGAGAATGCTTTTAGATTAAAAATATTATTTTATTATTCAAGCAAAATCACATGATGATACTTGATTTGCATAAGATATTAGTGATGTATGCTTTTAGTTTTGCAAACTCGTGCTATCAATTTATGATTTGTTTTGTAATTGCGGTATTTCTTTTACTTTTGTTTTCGTTAAAATATGTAGCATATTTAGATAGCTTTGAAGATTGATTCATTTCCTTGATTATAATAACCATCATACCCTGTTTACCAATGTACATTTTTGTTTCAAAAATTGTATTTTCATAAATTATCAAATTAAAATAGATGCTTACACTGTAGCTTCTTTATTACATAAAGAGAAAAAAAAAAAGATATAATGGTAGAATACGTTTATCTATAATGTATAAGAATAATTTTTCTCTTGGGTTTTGAGATTCAGCCGTTTAGAATTTGTCTAAGTGCCATACTGCTGCTAGGCCAGATAATACTACTGCTAGTGTTATCATTCTGCTGCTGATCGATTCTGCTGCTGAAGAGTTAAACATTATGCTGCTTATGTATTTATTCTGCTGCTTAATAGATAATATTGTATACGCGTTTTGTAATTGTAGAAAAGTTATTATCTTGTGTAGAAATCTATTGTAAACCATGTAGGACTCCTTAGTCTATAAAAGGGGATCCTAGGGGTAGAGTTTAGTACGTATCAAAGTTAGAGTCGAATCACTTCAAGGTTGTAAACCCTAATACTTTTGAGTATTCGTATATTAATATATTGAAGTGTTAGTGAGAATTCTGTTGTTTACATTCATTGTTCTTGTTAGGAATACGATTTTAGTTGAAGAAAGATTCGGTCACCCAAAAGAAATATTCGGTCTCCCTCGACATGATTTAGCATTGCTTAGCTCTTAGTTGTTATATTAGTTAGTTAAAAGTAGTTTAGACGTAGATTAGTTCGCGGAAGAAGGACGGGTCTTTACCCACTGTATACCTGATCCGCAGCCCAAGTGGCACGCCCCAAGTGGAAAAACACATTGTATATAAACCCCTCTCCATCCTTGGAGAGGGTAAGCCTTCTCTCATAATCTATTTTCTTTTTTTTTTGTTTTCTCTCTAAGGCTTCACTTCTTTCTCTCTCTACTTTCTCTCTGTACATTTCTATCTTTTCTTTCTTAAAACCAACGAGCCAAACCACCTTAATATATGTGTTTGTGATGTTAACTAGTATTCTACAATTGATATCAAGAGCCATGGTTACATCCTAGGGATCTTAGAACTTGTGGTTTTTGGTTTGTTTTGGTTTCTACTTGTTTAGGGTGGTTTTCAATCATTTTGGTGCTTGTTTGTGGTATTTCTTGTGATCATTCTTGTACTTCTAGGATTAGAAAGGTTAGATTCATCTAGTTTATCAGTTGGTTGGACTATATCTTACGTTTGGGGCTTGTACGAATTGCTTTGGAGCTTGTTTCTTGGCAGCGGTTTGCTTCTCGTTAGAAATTTCTTGGCAGCGGTTAGTAGTAGCGGTTAAGTACAAGTAGTGGAGCGAGCATTACGCTGTACTTTGTACTATTTCAGCGGTTAACTTCCAGCGGTTTGCTTCTCAGCGGATAGTTTAGGAGTTTAGCGGTTAGTAATAGCGGTTAAGTACAAATAGTGGAGCGATCATTACGCTGTACTTGGCACTGTTTTAGCGGTTTCTTTCCAGCGGTTAACTTATCAGTGGTTAAGTCAGAAGCGGTTACTCTGTTCAGCGGTTACTTAAGCCAGCGGTTACTTGTTCAGCGGTTACGTCTTCAGCGGTTAAGCTACAGCGGTTATTGTATCAGCGGTTACTTTGTTCAGCGGTTTGGTCATTTTAGCGGTTTCCCTGTTGACTTTAGTAAAATCCCGGGAAAGAATCTATTTCTCGGTTTAAGTCACTTGTGTTGTAAAATCCTGTCTAAAACTCTTTCATCATGACTACTGTAACTTCTATTGATGATATTCAAGCTGCTGTGTCTGACACTCGACCCCCCATGCTAGACAGAACTGATTATGAGTCTTGGGCACAAAGAATCCAGTTGTATTGTCAAGGGAAAGAAAATGGGGAGAACATTCTGAAATCAATTGATGAAGGTCCGTTTCAAATGGGCACTACTAGAGATGTTATCACCACTAATGAAGATGGCACAGTCAACTTTGGAATTGATAGACCACGTACTTACAATGATCTGAATGAAACGGAAAAGAAACGTTATGATGCTGACATCAAGGCTTCAAACATTGTAGTACAAGGACTTCCTAAAGACATCTACAAGCTGATCAACTTTAACACTGAGGCCAAGGCAGT
>LBNU01012950.1:3012-15084 GCA_014162995.1 Artemisia annua | reverse complement strand
TTCAAAGTATATAATACGTCGCATGTGTTATATAAGAAAATAGAAAAATAAATAAAACTATATAATTCGACACGTTACCGGAAATTCCAAAGTGATGAAATAAAGAGTTCACGCTCAAAAGAAACATACGATATAATGTTAAGAATTAAATGGAAGTAGTTTTAAAGTTTATACAAAAGTTACTATTTATAGACTTTCCATTTTTAGACTCGACTCATGGTCGTAAACTTTTGTTATTCACAAAATAACTAATCATTAAATTTTACCTTTACAACATTTAGACACTAAACCAAACTTATGTTTGACTTTTACGTTGACTTTCATATTGCTAGTTGTATTTGTCTAATCCCGACTAGTAACGACCCACTAGATCACATTTTCACGTCTCGGATATAAAAGAGATTTTATGGAAAACAACGTTTCGGACAACTTTTTAGTTATGGCCGAGACCTGAAACTCACAAGAAAATGACCAAATTGCCCTTACCAGATTCAGCTAACAGTTTGACTTTTTATTAAAATGACAGCAGTTTGACTCTAAGTTTTGACCCGTTATAACTCATTTTCACAGTTTCGACTCTAAAGAGATTTTATGTAAAACGTCGATCCGAACAACTTTCGTGTTTCGCCGGAAGGCTGAAATAGCCTCAAAAGTACTCAAAATTGGCGTTTTCTAATCTGTCAGAACCAAATTTTTACCAAGTGCTGTTTGGATTTTATAAAACTTTCAAATCTTGTTTTAGCCATAACTTCTTCGTTATGTGTCCGTTTTCGACGTTTTTTATATGGAAATTTATCTATACAAAATAACCTATCCAAAAATTAACCTTTTAGTTTGTCAAAATATTTTTAAGCCACCCAAACCCTCTAATTTAAAATCTGACAGCAATTCAAATAAAAATATGACAGATTATATGTATCAAAATTAGCAGTTCCAAACACCCGTTTGGTGCAGAAAAATAGGCAATCCAAATAGCCTTCGGGGCTGTGATACGCAAGACCAAATGCACCCTATGTGGGGCTGAAATAAGCAGAACCAAACGTACCCTATGTGGGGCTGAAATAAGCAGAAGCAAGCGCACCATATGTGGAGCAAATAAGCAGATCCCAACACACCCTATGTGGGGCTGTTGTTAACCAAACGGACACCCCTATGTGGGTTGTTAACAGGCCGAGATAACCAATCCCAACCGCACCCTATGTGGCCTGTGGTGGTGTGAGCCGAAACAAAAACAAACACACCCGTCTAGGGCTGTTGTGGTGAACCGAAACAAACAACCAAACACCCTTGCGGGTTTTGTGGTGGTTCTAACTGCATAAAACAAACTCCCTCTGTGGGTGCGTTTTCTAGCCGAGCAAACCAAGACCAACACCCCTTGATGTGTCGTCTGTTGGATCGAAACAGATGCAAGAACAACCAAAGCAAGAGCACCCTTGCGGGTTGCCTTGGTGGACCAAAACCCAAGCCACACGCACCCTAACTGGGTTGCTGTGGTGGGTCACAAACACAACAAACAACACTCCTTAAGCTTACGAAACGAAATAAGCTATAAGCTGAAAATAAGTTATTTAGTAAAACGTTTTTATTTAACCATTCCAACCACCATAAATTAACAATCAACTTTTATAAAATATATATATATTAAATCTGATTCGTTTGAGAGATTTAAGCTCTCGATTCATAGATTAATTTACAAAAATTCGTATATCATGATTTAACCATCCAAATTAAAAATAAAAAGATAGGAATGATAGTAAATCAAAAACCTTCTTGGAGAGTAAAATGCCACCCACGATTTCGACCAAGAACGACACCTATGAATCGTTGTAAATAAGAAACCCGATCATACGAAAGGCCTCTAGCTTCATTCTTTGCATGAGACCATGCCATGGATAAAAATTGATGGTGATGTTGTTGTTGTGGGGCTGCCTATCAACACCGCAAAGAGAAAGAGCAGAAGGTTTTTATTTTTTTTTATGATCCCAAATGAGAAAGAAAAATGAATTAAAAAAAATCGTTAGTGCTTTTTTGTGTGTTGTGGGCCCGACCAACCACGAGAAAACACAGGGCGGGTGTGTTTTATTATTAAGTGTATGTCTTGTGTACTGTCGTGTCCCGTTGGGTTATAGCGTAATTGCCCCTACCCCGGTTTGGTAAAAATGCGAAAAATACATTTTTGGGACGTTTTTATAAAACTATTGTAAAAATAAAATTATTGACTCCGAAAAGTAATTATTGGACTTAAGCTATTAATAATGTAGTGTGGTACGCGTTGCGTGTCGTTTTCACATTTTTGCGAGATAATTTCTCGTTTTCAAAATCAAAAGAGTTCGAAAAGTTCAAAAATAAAAAATATAACTAATACTAAATAATAATTTATTATTAAAATGCTTCCGAAAAATTACGGGTACGTGTTACGACATACGCGATTAGGTTCCCTCGGTAAAATAAAATTTGCTTAAAATAGGATAATAAGTAAATGTAGTAGTAAATAATGACCGCGAAATTTCACGGTTGTTTACAAGTGAGACCACACATGGAGAATTTGCAGTTTCTAAGTTAGACGACTTAAGTAAGTTGATGCGTGAGACCTAGAACTTACAGCATGAGATGGGATGAAACATGCTTACATTGCAAATTGATGAATCAATTTGATGTAAATCCCATAATGATCTAGGAATTGGAAAATTGTTTGCCAATTATTGTTCGACAGATTACCATCTTTTATACTTTCATTACTAGCAGATCAACTGATGTAATAAAACTTATGAAAAGTTGGATCCTAGGTTTTCAAGAAAATTATTTGGTTATATGAATATTTCCATGGGCAGCATATTTTCTTGAAAATATGTATTATCGAAAATACTAAAATTGAATTTTGCAAATTCTTTTAAATGTATTAATGCAACATTGAACTGTAAACATGAGTTATTCTTTTCACAAGTAAATTGATCTACACCCGTATGGGTTTTTGGTTAGGATCAACTTTACGAAAAGAATAAACATAGTCTTCATTCCATGTAGAGAAGTGTGAGACTTAATCCTAATCCTTTTTATGAATGAGAAAGATATAATAGGATAATTAGAATTATCTTTGTTCTAAATACATAACTCATAGCAATCTTTAATAGTAAGATGATTTGCACTTTATGAGTTATTAAAATAGAAACTAGATAATTAGAATTTTCTTTGTTCTAAATACATAACTCATAGCAATCTTTAATAGTAAGATGATTTGCATAAATGGTAAAAGACAAACTAGCAAATTTTATGTAGTTGTTTTGCTTTGACTATTTAAAGATACTACATACAATTGTTGGAATGGTTGATCTATTCAGGAAGAAATTGCATGTCTAGTTTTTTCAAGTTAATTTTTTGGGATGTGATGAATCACATTTACATAGTCGAATACATTCTTTTAGTACCTAAGTAATTGTTACGAATGGGATTTCTCAAAGATGTAGGAAAGTGAATAGCACACTTTTTCCTTTCACTGATAATGAAACATTTATAATGTTGTCAAATTCAGTGGGAGTATTGTGTGCTTATTACTGAATAAGGGATTATTGTAATGTTCTCTAATTCAGTGGGAGTTACAAGACTTATTGTCTTGATTGTAACTAAGATTATCTTTTGAATGTCTCAAGATAATTACTTTCCAAAATATAGACACTAATATTTTCAAGGATAGTCATGTGCATTTCCTTGATTGATTGAGTAACTCTATATCTACTAGTTATGTTAATGACACAAATCATATTGTTCATATTAACAAACACATGTGTGTTGTTTATGTGATACATGGTGTTGTTCCATGCACAAGTGGGAGAAATCTTTATTATGTGCAAGGTACAACACATAAGAATATGATTTAAAGGATTCTCTTAACTGTAAAGTAAGAGACTCACATTCGAATACACATCTAATATAAGAAACACTTTGGTGTTCAAATTTATCTAAAGTGAGACCTTAACTAAATTACAACAACAAGGTGAATTCCATGATTGCGTGAGACCATTCATGGATAATTTACGGTGTCTAATTTAGATAGTTATTAGAACAAGTGTCACTATGATAACTAAACAACTTCAACTATAATATTTATGTATTGTTAGAATGACATAAATAAATAAAGTAAATAAATTAACTTGAATTACTATTGAAACCAAATGGTGGTGTTTAAGAATACTTTAGTTATAAATGTTTATATCTTCTTATAAACATGAAGTCTTTTAAGTAGTACAAGACTTATAATAAAGTAAGACGTTAACTTGTTATGCTTTTTAATTAAGACATAAAAAGAAGTCATTGAGTTGATTAATGATTAATAACGTATAGGGAGATTATAACACGTTTATGTTTTGATAAGACATGAAAAGTACTTGTGTTATAAAGCATGCAATTGGTTTGGAAATACTATTATGCCATAAAGTTAACTTAGTTGGTAAATAGGTATATGAAAAGGATATGGTTATCTTACATATATTGTTAGATTGTCTTACAATATTAATTCTAATGAAATGCCACATATTTATGGTATGTTCAGTTAGGTAAATCAAACTCTTGTTATATTGTTTGATTAAAGATAACTATGACTTCTTTTCTTCCAAAAGTTATCAAGGTTAGAAAATTGAGTATGGATTGAATACACTCAATTAGACTCCTAGAAGATTAATAAGACGTTATTGAATTATGAAATGTGATGAATCACATTAAGTCTTAAATTGGAGTTCTGAGTTTGTTAAGCTACTTATGTTTAGGTTATTAACAAAAGAATGTCAGGAACTGTCAAAGTCTATTTGTAATATCCCAAAAAAAGAATATTGTATTGTCGCTTTAATTGCTAAGTATTTATAGATAGTCTATATATTACTAATAGCAAGTGGGAGTTTATTACAAAATACATAATCTTCTAGAAACACACTAGTAAAAATCATGATGAGGCTTAACATGTAAATGATAAACCTCAAGATGATAGAATTATCATCCATAGATCAACTTGGATATCTTTGATATTTGATTAATATGCTAAGGATTAGATGATGTAGTATTATCAAATAACGAATTGGGTAAACTACTCATACTATGAATGTTATAGATGCTGTTCATGAAGATAATCAAATTTTGAAAATTTGCTTTATCTTAATTCTTAATAGTTAGAGAATGATGATGTATTTATTCAAAGATAATGTAACCCTAGTGGTTTAAATCTTTGTTAAAACTCATATGGACAAAATTGTATACATATTTTAATGCATGTCTTATGACAAGATTATTAATCATATTTAAGCAATTAACTAGGATTAAAAACTCTTTCCTAAGCACATTAAAATGCAAAGATGGTAATTCTCATATTTATTTCCATGAATATGTAATTTGATAATGAATATCAAAACTCTTTCTTGAATGATTACTTGAGCGAGGATGATAAGTAATCAAAAGGAGTTTATGAATTCAAAGTAAATCTTTGGAAGTGTACAAAGTGCAATAATCCATGAATGGATAAATGCATGCATCTAAGAGATTACTCTTGTGTTTAATTGTTAAATCCATGTTTTGATTTACAATTGAAATAAGATAATTTCTAAGTATTCCTGAAAGCTAGTGGGAGTATTATGTTTGATTTACTAAATCATATATGAAATAACATTCCATATAAGTAAAATGTTAAGTCTTAGTTTGGAATGCAACTTTACTTTAAAGATTTAGAAAATAAGACATACAACCTTGGAACTAAAGTTTATTATTTGATAAACATGTGCGGTAAATAAATCTAATAGAATATGATATATCATTTTGAAAGACTAAATGGATATATATAGTTGTAAAAATTAAACATGAATGAAATCTAAGTTTGACTGAAAGATTTTCATGTGCTTCATATTATTGTTGTATCATGCTTAAAGCTAAATGATTTGACAATGTTTGATATCCAATTAAAAGTTATTATATAACTTGTGTAATGAATATTCTAATGGAATATGTTTGAACTTAGAATAATGATCCTCAACCTGGAATTGCTCCTAAGATTCTAAGTATGAACAATGTGGCAAATTGTTGCGTAATTGTTATAGCCTACAATAAATCTTGAAAGATTGGAAGGCATCAAGCATTACATAATGGATATTAAGTTTACGGGATTTTAAAGAGCATATTGTAGTTTTAATACAATGATGCTAGTTTAATTGAGATGACACTCAATACTAGTCATGGTAGGATTTTATCCTTGTTAATGGCCATGTGAACTAGTTGCGCTCAACTAAGAGCATAGTTGCATTATACATTAAAGAATTAGAATACTTTAAACTTTAAAGTGTTTGAAAGTTTGATTGTCATAAGTTGGTGATTGAGGATGTCACACCATTTGTGAAATATTATGTGACTATATCAAGATAGTTGGATATACACATACAAGAATTTCGCTAAATTGAATTCTTGAAATAAGTATTCTCAAAATTGTAGTAGATCAAAGTTAGTTGAAATAAATGCCTTGTCAACAAGTATGATTGTCATTACTTGAGGCATAATTGTCAACAAGTCATAACTTGAGACAAAATTCATTAACTAGAATTATCATGCATTGATCTATTTAGTATTTGGATAAAGGACATTAAGCAATTATTATTTATAATGAATTAAAGTACTTAGTACGTTTGTTTTCATTAATAATAAATTGTGTCCTATATTTGCATGTTTAAATCCGTGAATAACTTATGTTGTTCTAAATTGTCCATTGTCAATTAATGATATGGGAATATCATTAAACTAAGACAAATCTGAGTATTGGTTAGAATATTGATGAGTGTGTAAATACTCATCATTTTTGTCATATCTGGACTGCCAAAACATCCAAAAACACCCAAATATGCATCAAAATACTGAAAATATCCCAGGGTTGTGTTTTATATGTTTTAGATGCAAAATGTTTGAAAACAAATGAAAAACGAACAAAGTTTGCATAATTGGCAGTTTCAGTCCCTCAACTTTCAAAACTTGTCAAATCTAGTCCCTGAGCATTAATTTTTGAATAAAAGTCAACCAAAGTCTTTTGAAAATCACAAGTTGTCATAATTAGTCCTTTGGTGAAAAGTTTCAAAAGTTTACAAGTTTAGTCCTTGAACTTTGCAAAATTGTCAAAAATAGCCCCTGGGATTAAAATCTTTTGGAAATTAACATTTATGGTCCTTGTATTATTCAACTTTGGCAAAAATAGTCCTTAGGTGAAAAGTTTGGAGAAATTACAAGTTTGGCCCCTGAAGTTTGAAGATTTGGCAGATTTGGTCCCTGGGAATGTCAAAAGTGAAAAAAGTCAACTATGGACCTTGTACTATTCATACTTGGCAAATTACACCCCTTGTAATACTTTGTAAGATTGCCAAATCCAGCCCCTCAAGAATGCAGAAATTACAAAATTGGTCCTTGTGCTTATTACTAAACCAAACGGCCCTTTGTTATTTCTACAAACCCAAATATCCAAGTCCAACCCAAATCTACAAACCAGCCCACACCTTTCACTTTTTCCCTTGGCCCATGTCTTCTGGCCCAACAACAAAAACCCAACACCCCTTTATAATAAAACCCCGGTCAAACTTTTGTTTGACCCATCTCCTTTCCCTCCCACCTCCTTCACCCCACTTGCAGGCTTGTCACTTCCACCACCCCACCATCCTTGTTACTTACACCGCCTAAACACTACCCTCACCTAACAAGACAACCATAATTAATGCCACTACCCCCAATTGCTATAAAACAGTCCCAATGGTAATTTTTTATTTTGGCGCCAAAACTCACCAACGGCCAAGATTAAATTTCTCTCATCCAAAGGCCATTATTACTGTTGGGATTTGACCAATGGGACCCAAGAACCCTAGAAGACTCCTATATAAAGAAAAGGATACAAGGAAGAAAGAGAGTAGTTTTAATTTAGTTTTTGTGTATGTCAAATTAGCTTAAACTCTTCAAATTAATGTAATTTTTAGTTGAAAACAGTTGTACTCAGTGTTTTTAGTATAATCTAATCTTTCTTTAATCCTAATTGTAAGCTTTTCCTTTGAAATCAGTTTATGCAAGTTTTCTTTTTATCACTGTAATGGTACTTATGGTTGTTGCTATGGACTCTTAAGCCCACATAAGCTCCTAGAAAGCTTATAAAAGCTTTTAGTAACCTTAAAAACCAGTCTAGAAGAAAAACTCAAAAATACAAAAAAATACAAATAATTCACTGAAAAATAAAAAAAAAGAGAAAGAAGAAGGAGATTGCTGGAGCACTATAAATCTTGGATGGCAGTGGGTTAGTGGCTTGTGGAAGCCTTTAGGATTGGTTTGTGCTTCATGGTTCTCAACTCTGTGCTTGGAATCTCTTGTAAGCCATTTTCTCATTATTAGCCAGTCATTGTTTAATCTGCTTATTCAAGTGTTGACCTGTGTTTTCATGCTTCCTAAGTGTATTTGAGTTCTATTATTGCATAAAATTAGGTGCTTGTTAATTAGTTTTCATGTATGCTCATTTGTAGAATTTAACTGTCTAATATACTTCTTAGTGATTAATGAGTTATTGTTGTTATTCCCAGTGTATTTGTGCTTTTATTAGTTGATTTCATCATAATATAACCTTGGGGTTCAGAGTTGTGGTCTTATTCAATTTTTGAAAATCTCACTTTCATAAGTTTAAAGGTGTGTTTGGTACTAAGGTATTCTAGGGTGACATCTGTGTTTCAGTGGTTGTAAAAGGTCAAGACATACCTCATTAGGTCTCTTTAGGTTAATCAAGCCATAAAATCTAGTGTTGGTTTATATTACAGTCAAAATCATTCATAAAATCCAACTGTGAGTTCACTGTCAAGATTTTCATGATCCATGATCCTTCAAACCTTTACATAAGTTGTTGAAGTGGCTCAAATCAGTCTCATTTTAGCTTTTTAATACATAAACAGTCACTAAATTAGGATCTAATATCAAAATAGTCAAACTAGAGTTCATTCATAAAAAGTCAAAATTTACAGATAAAAAGTTTTTGAATTAACTTGGTAATTTTCTCTAGGGTTTAATATAGGGTTTTAGCATTTGAGCTTTTTGGATATTAATATTTCACTGGTCATCTTTATTAGAGTATTTTTATTTATTTTTATCTCTTTAGTTAAACTGCTTATTCACTAGTTTTTCATTAAGACTTTTTCAAAAACTTGCCCTGTGCCAGATTTTTCACCAACATTTACAAGCTCACCCCAAGCTCCTAAGTGAACCATAAGCTCTGCTTATTGGCTTATTGGAGAGCTTACCTGGCCTACTTTTCAAATCAAGTTTCTCCTTGGACCCTTGATCTCACATGTGGGCCCCACATAGACCTGCAGTTTGTCCCATTTGGCCTTTCTTGAATGATCTGTGGCATTTTTGGATTTGCTTATTTGATTTCCTTGGCTTATTCAGTATATGTTTGATGTTGATTTAGTTTCATTTCAGTTCCTATAAGTTGTTTATAGCTTATTTCACTGAGTGGTCCTTTAAATAGCTTATTCATAGTTTAAAAATCCATTTTTCTTTAAAAAGTAAATCTGTGGGAATTATAAGCACTCAAACTGCTTATTTTTTAGTTTTAGCAAAAGTGCTTTTGTAAAAGTCTCATATTTTCAGTGTATAAATAATTCTCAAAAAGAAAAATCACAAAAACATCATTTTAAAATAAGTGATAGCTTCTATTTAAGCCATTTGGCTTATTGCTCAGCTTTTTCAAAAAGCATTTTTCATTTTTATATTTTTCATAATTTCCTTACATCTTGTAATATTTCCAGTAATTTTCTTAGATTTTTATCTTTTCATTTAGTATTTATAATAATTAATAATAATTAAAATAGTTTTAATTAAAAAATCAAAAAGAAAATCCATTACTATTTAATTTTAATCAATAGTACTTTTTTATACTTTTCCTAGGTTTTATATATTATAAAGTATTTTTAGAAATTTTTTTCGTAATTTTTACTGTTCATTTTCTATTATTCTCATTTAATTAGTTTAACTAGCTTTTTTATTAGTAATTAAGTAAATAATTAATAAAATAGTTTAATAATAATTTTTATAAACTTTTAATAATTTTTTAGGGTTCCTGTATTAGTTAATTAGTTTTATGAAATATTTCCTAATTTTCTAAGTCACTTTTAGTATTATTAGTAATTTAAATTAGTTTAACTAGTTTAATTAGTAATTAATTAATATTAAAATCACAAAAAGACAAAAAGAAATGTTTTTAATTTTTATATCATTTTTAAGTTATTTTAGAGTTTTAAAAAAATAAATTTTCATTTTCTTAGTTTTATTTATTATTATATTATATTTAGTTTAACTTAAATATTAATAAGTAATTAAATAGTTTTTAATTAATATTAAACAATAACATAATCAAAAAAAAATATTTTTCTTTTTTATAAAATTTTCTTTTAATATTAATTTTGTAAAAAAGTCATTTTCACCCCCTCTAGTTTATTTTTGTGTGATTCCCACTTTTTCAGTACGCATTTAGCATTTAAATACGTTTTTAGTTTATCTGATTCCCAGTAAATGTTAATATCTGTTATTTATCTCATTTCCATTAGTGTAATCAAATCCAAATCATTATCTGGTTACTATTCCCAAATCACTAATTCCCAGAACGTTTCCAAAACACAATTTCAATCTCGTTGGGACTTAACGACCCGTGAGTACACTGTGCTTTCAACGGATCATAAATTGATCTCTCCTCTCTCAGATTTGACTTGTTAACCACACCTGGTTAACTGGTTAGTTTGGGAGAAGTCAAATATACTTGAAAGTATATTGATGCGTTGACATACCAATTTCACATGATATTCAATGAATTGAATATAGGACTTATCCCAACTACATGATTTTACTTTATGGATCTTGTCAGTAAGTAAATCATGAATTTAGTTATCCTCAGACTTGAGATACCAGATAAGTGTCACGGATGTAGTGCATTTCTGTGAAGCAATTTACCGCTAACCGTAACTGGTAGTCATAAGGATTGTTTTCAGAAGTGTTGCAAAGTTCATGGGTTATTCTTGTAGTTAAGAAAGAATTTGTTCCTTCAAATTTGTTTTGAAGTTTAATACTGCTGGGCCCCACGTAGTGTTGACGAGATGTTTGCGTGCGAACGCCCAAAGTCTATCTGGAATACGTTCAGATGTTTTGGTAATCTTGCTCAATCATAAACAACGAGAAACAGAATTGTTAATTAAAGAATGACTAAGATCCATATTGATGAGACGAAAAATGTTACGTTTTTAGGGGTCATTTTGAGTCCTAAGTCGTATGTTTTTGGTTTGGATTTCACCCAAAGTCGTTTCTTTTCTCATTTTAGGTACTTTTGAAGGGAAAAATCACAAAAGAAGCATTTTCGGGCGTTTTCAGAGTGAAAAAGTGCGGAAAACAACAAAAACTCAAAAGACCTTGAAGATTACTAAAGGTGACGCCGTCACACTCTACTAAGTGACGCTGATGAGACGAAAAATGTTACATTTTTAGGGGTCGGTTTGAGTCCTAATTCGTATGTTTTTGGTTTGGATTTCACCCAAAGTCGTTACTTTTCTCATTTTAGGTACTTTTGAAGGGAAAATCACAAAAGAAGCATTTTCGGGCGTTTTCGGAGTGAAAAAGTGCGGAAAACAACAAAAACTCGAAAGACCTTGAAGACTACAGAAGGTGACGCCGTCACACTCTACAAGGTGACGCCGTCAGGAACAAGTGAAGTCCAGAATTGGAAAAATACTCGTGACGGGCCAGAGAGTTCGTAGTGCAATTTGGTGACGCCGTCAACCAAGGCCGTCAGGTCTGGAACCAGCAATTATGACCACGTCAAGGAAGGCCGTCTGGAAACCCTAATCGCCGAGCTGACGCCGTCACCTATTGGGCTGACGCCGTCAGCCAGCGTTTTCTGTATATATAGAACGATTTTTCTTTATTTTGAGAGAACCTAGTGGAACTTTAGTCGAATTTTGGAGTGGAGAACTTTAGGGTTAAACCCTAGTTCGTGTATTAGAGACCTTAGAGGGTATCCTAACCCATCTAACTTGCATGTTTAAT
>LBNU01012949.1:102441-123903 GCA_014162995.1 Artemisia annua | reverse complement strand
ATGAACTCGCTCTCCTTGAACCCATTCCACGAGAGGATGAGGACGTTGAATCCGACTTACGCAGATTGGAGTTTTTACTAAACAATGACGATGATGATTTTGTTGATGTTCAAGTTAATCAAAAACAAGTTGATAATTTCTCAAATCAAACTTCTTCACTTGGTTCGCACTTTGAGCTTACCAACGACCAAAGTGATGATGAACTTTTTGATTTCAAGGCCGATCAAAGTGAGTGGAAAAACATTTTATATGGAAAATCTTTTGAAGAAAAATCTTTTAATGATCAAAGTGATGATGAACTTTTTGATTTCAAGGCCGATCAAAGTGAGTGGAAAAACATTTTATATGGAAAATCTTTTGAAGAAAAATCTTTTGATGATCAAATTGATGATGAACTTTTTGATTTCAAGGCTGATCAAACCGAATGGCGAAATATTTTATATGGGAAATCTGTTGATGAAAAATCTTTTGAGAAAAAATCTTTTGATGGAAAATCTGATGAAAAAGAATTCAAAAAGGAGTTTAAAATGGTAACAATCAATTAGGAATCTACTTTTGAGNATTATGGTTTGGAGAGCGATACGTAATCGGTTGCCGACTAAAGTCGAATTGCACAAACGTGGAGTTAGCCTTCAAAATGATCTTTGTGGTTTCTGTGACTCGGACGCTGAAACGTCAACCCACATCTTCACTGGATGCCTCTTTGTTGCGGAGATTTGGAACCGTGTGGAGCATTGGTGCCGATTGAACCCGTCGATTGTTTTTGATGTTATTGACTTTATGAAGATAACGAAGAACCAGCCACTTTCCAAGCAAGCTAGAAACATATTTCGTGGTATAATCTTTACTTCTTTGTGGACCATTTGGAATGAACGCAATGATCGTATTTTTCAAGGTAAAAGGAGACGAGCTACAGAAGTGGTCAAGAGCATCAAGATGACTTCGTATTTTTGGTTTAAATATAGATCTAAGATGAAAAGTGTAGATTGGTATGTTTGGTGTAAATACCCGCTTGACTTGATGTAATCTCGTTTGTTTGCCCGGGTGTCCTTTTTTCGAGGACTTCCCGGTGCGCTTTTTTTGAATAAAATCTACCTTTCAAAGAAAAAATGATATTGCATACACTCGTGTATATATAACATATGCGATAATGGAATACATGCTTTACATTTAGTATACCATACAAATGATTATACACTGAAAGATTTGTATATAAATTTTTTTCCATAAACACTACTAAAAATCCATACGAATACTTTTTGTCTGATCTTGACTGGAAATCACGTCCACATTAAATGCAATTGACATATACAACTGAATTGGCCACCATTCCCAAGTTTATATTTTCCGGTTTTTAACGTGGTCCGATGTTAAGCAATACACTCATATACGAGACCCGAAAAACATACCCATAAATCCCACAAACAATGACTAAATGTTGATGGATTAGGGTGTTCATGTGGGTTAAGAAGGCAAGGCATGAATAGGTTAAAAAGACAGAGTTTTTGTTGGGATGTGAGGCAGATGTTGTAGCAACTCGTATTTTTCAGGTCTTTAGTAGCCTATAAACTCAAAACTATTCACTTTGAAAGTTTAATATTTACTTTTACATATAACCATTAAGTTAAATCGCATAAATCGGAAAACGAAATTTAACGTAAAATGTCATTTTTCCATGTTAATATTTTACTATTAACTTGAAACTTTCATTTTCAACGTTTACGTGTTTGATTTAAACTAAAACCGGGAGGTTATCCCGTGTATTGCGAAAAACGTCTTTGAACGCTGTAATATCCTGTAAAAAACCCTAATTATTAACAATCATTAATCATGTAGTAATTAAGTATCATTGTTCACATACCCATTTTTAGGCTAAATTTTAAACTTTTTAGTTACACTATGCAACATCACACCACTATATGTTATATATAATTCACATTAGTTTAGAAACGTGCTCACACGCAAAACACAAAACCCTGGATAATACACAACACAGATTATAGATCATTTTGGTCACTTTAATAATATAATGCACTTAGAAACCCCTGTGGGACCCACAATCACTTGGTGGGCCCCACAATCACAAAACAAGCTATAATACTCCCCCACAACTCACACATAACTATATTTCATCCATGTGGGCCCCACAACACTAATAATATAATATTCACTGTAGGACCCACCCACATAACCCAACCCAATCACACTAACCCAATACATATACACGGATCACATTAAAACACTTAATGGGCCAACTATATACATAAGCCCACGAAACAAGCCCAAAACCATATAATATTAACATATAACACAAACGATTAAACACGTTTACTTTGCCTCGTTTATTTGAAATCTATACAAACGACCTATGGAATAAAATGCACAACCTCATTCTTTACACTCAAAAGAATCGAGATCAACATTTACTTTGATAAAATATGTACAAATGAATAGTAAAATACACTCAAAGCTTAACGAGATAACCATTTCCTAAAACATACCCAACTTTTGACATAATCCATTTAACGAGTTGCCATTGCTTCTAATCACTTCCAAAACCTCCCAAATGACTTTCTAAATGATCCTAACCCAATCACAAGTCACCACGATCACCAAATCGCCTTAACTCATTTTCTTGTTATCGTTATATATACACACGTACACATAAAATACCCCAACTCATTTAAACGTGCGTGAGACCTTCCAAAGCCATTAGAAACTCATCATTACTCATTTAAGATCTATTTAGCTAAGTTGAACACAACCATAACCACTGATGTGTGTCAAAGCTTTAAATTTATAATGCTAGAAATGCCGGTTAATTGACTAAAGACACAACATGGGCAGTGTACCCTTTCGAGTGTAATATAGTCTAAGGTAAGTCCAGATCATCCCAAGAGTGTGTAGTTTTCTCAGATTGTTTATAAATGGTGCTAAGGTCAATTTAATTGTCACTTATTAAATCAACCAAACGTTTAAAAAGAAAAGATTACTAGTAAACCAAGCAAATGATTAAAGTATGTTTATTTAAGCTTAGATCGCCGAGATATGGAGTGTTTAGAACAATGATTATCACTTAGCAATTCAAGGTAACACAAGTCACAAATAACGTTAGTTAAAGATGTAACAAGCGTGTAATCCAACAAAGAGTCCTTTTGTCCTAAAACTTTGTTAAGATTGATATGTTCAGTAAAATGATAAGACATGAATTCAATAGTGTCCTCTCGACCTAAACACTAGCAAATCACATTTAACCAATTCGTATAACAAATGATAACCATAATTCCATACGCTCCTTATCATGGTTCACAAATAGCCCAAACAAACATAAAACGACTACTCCATATTAGAACACATGGCACACATAATCAAACATATAAATTCAGTAAGTTGAAGCATAAATTTAACATAGAAATACCAAGAATCCGCAAATGGAAGTGTTATGAGAACAAGAGATTAAATAACCAAACAACCGACTAATATCCAAGACCGAGAATCAAGCTAATGATTCTAACTTCAACACAATACCCAAACACTACTGAGATAATCCAAATATTGTCCCTGACTTCTGAAAATCAGCAACTTAATAATGGTGTAATAACAGGGGTGTTTGGCAGCGGGTTTTATATGGAGTATTTGAGAGAATTATGATTGATTCCCTAAAGGTATGTATTCTTAGGTACTGGAAATGGATGAATGAGGTATGAGGAAGGTGTTTGGCTACTGGAAGTCGTGGCCAAGAGGGTGGTGGTGATGGTGAGGCACAAAGGAGTGTTTGGATCAAAGGGTTGTCAATCCTTATCACCAAGATTCTCACTTCCAAATGTGTGTAATGAGATGATGTCTTATGCTCCGGTTTGGGGGTCTATGTATAGGCTTAGGATCACCCTTGGGGACCAAGGGAAGAGATATGATTGGCTAGAGTGTGAATGAGAGTCATAAATGTAACTAGTTTCTGATCAGACCTTGAAGTACGGCGGTTTTCTCCAAAAGTACGCATGTTACGTGGGTGGCAGCAGACCCATGTTGTAGATAATTCTCTTAGCTTTCCGTGGCTGCTTGAATCAACTAAATCGGAGTCCGTATGCTCAACTTATGGCCAAAACAAGTAGAGGTGTGTTGGGAGATCTTTAACTTGAGTTTCATTCTTCTTTTAAGCTTTATTTGTTTGTGTTTTTCTTCCACGACACCGGTGAACATTGTTCTTAACACCGGCGGGCTTTAATACTTTTCTTGGCGCCAAAGGGACATTAATTGAACTGAAGACCCGCGCACTTTATTCTTGAGATCGCCGTGCTTTATGATGCTAACTTAGATTGTATAAGACTTCATACGCTCCCGTAACCGACGTACATGGATAAGAAGAGCGGCGCTCTTTTGTACTTTGATAGGCAACATATTACGCTAGCATCTAAATAGCTTAGATGTGTACACTTTATCTTTTTTCTTGAAGTTCTTTGTCGATTGGACCTAAAATGTATTTTTATGCAGTTAAGTATCGAAAGTCCATATAATTCGTCAATATAAAAGCATAATAGCATAGATAACGCGCATAGAAATATGTATAAAAGGAGTGTTATCAAATACTCCCACACTTAAATCTTTGCTTGCCCTCAAAAAATATTTTTGGTTTTTATAAGAAAGTCGCAAGAAGCGCAAGCACCCTCCCACACTTAAGGGTTTGCTTGTCCTCAAGCAATTATAAAAATAAACATTACAAAAAGAACATTTTGAAAAATATTTTTGGATTTTTTTAATATGTGAATGCAGAGATGTTTGACAATACCCAATGATTCTTGCTAGGATAACATGACTAAGCACCTCACGAATAAGGAAAAGTATAATTCAGTCACACTCATTATTTATATGATGGAGAATATAAAGAAATCATACTCATTTACTCAGACATGATTCATTAAATTACCATATGCTTGTACAAGAAACAAAACTGCACCAACGTGGCATAAGCACCAGGTATAATTATCAAAAGAGGGCTTTTATTTGGGTTATAATGTTAGGCTAAGGGTTAAATAAGGGTATGGACAAGGCATGAGGAATATTTACTGCAATTGGTTTAAAAGAAAAATAAAAGTGTCGAAAAGTCCAAGAAACCCATGTTGCTAGTCACTATATACCACAAACCCATGAGGTTATCGAATATCCCAAACTCTCCAATCTAACTCGAACTAGAATGATATATCAATACGCCAACTCATATTTTTTTCCTTTTCCATTTTTTTAATCATTAATTTTTTTCTTCACATCATACTCATACAACTAACAACTCTCTCACACTTAGTATAAGCATACACCACAAAAAATAAATCATAAACAAATAAATCAAGCATAAAAGACATATGCCAATATAGGCTAGAAATCCTCACTTTTTCAGTGGTAATGGTTATAAATGCGCAAGTAATATCATCGATCCCGAGTCGGATCTGCTCTATCAATCGGGACACATCTCTGATTTCAGAACTTTATTTATTTAGTAAGTTTTATTCTAATATATTAACCTAAGTGACAAAATTTTAAAATAGATAAGCTAAAAGGGCAAACCAAAAATTTTCAATCAATTTTAAGAATGAGTCTCATGTTTCAAATTTATTTCCCTCCCACACTTAAGTTTAGCAATACGCGTAATCAGAAATAACTTAAAAGCTGGAAAAATGTGAAAAATAAATATAAGAGAAACGAGACTTCCCGGGGCTCATTAGTGCTTGGTTGAATTCTGAAAAATAGAATGTTGAGCAGAACACCAACAAAAGCATGTGAATTCCACCAAATATAATATACCAATCCAAATATATCAGCTCCCCAAGTATGAGATATCACCACCAATCCAAGATCCTCTTATTTATTAAACCTGCAAAATACACAAACCTACAAGAAAAGGTAAAATACTAAAGCGCACTTTCGTAGGCAACGCGGTTGCATTTAGCATATGCAACAAGCATTTAATCCTCTTATTTAAGATTCTTTTATGATTCGGTTCAAATATGAGTGATCCATTTCTAAACGTCCAGGATATGGGATTTTTGTTATATACTCCATAAGTGATGGAGATTGATGCGTGTTTTTGAAACCTTGCAAGAGGTTTTACTTCTCAAGGGATCTTGAAAAGCTTGCAATCCCCACCAGGCAGTGTACCTGACCGATGTAGTATAGTGTAGTGGCAAGTACCGGAGGATTAATCGTTCTACATGGGGAATAATGTTCGTTAGGATTGAAAGCTACTCTAATTAGGTCCAAGGGTGAGGGATGATTTTTTTTGTATTTTTATATTTTATGAAAAGCAAGTAAAAATCTCGGTTTTTGAAGGAGTGGGCAGAATTAGTTGCTAGTCAACTAACCTAAATGTCTACTAATGCAATAAAAATAAAATAACAAGAAAGTAAAAGGTTGTGAAACTTATATGGAGAAAAGCGTGTTTACTTAGATTTCATTACTCCCTAGCTATCTTTTACCGGTTGATTAGTTTGTTACAATTGTGTGGATGACGGGTTGTATTCCTTAATTCCATTCGTAGGGCCGTGCACGATCTTCCATAACTCTATAAGCGCATACTTCATCCTATGGCGACACGTTTAGTATCCAAACCATGAAATCACTAATAATTACTTATGCATTAAATACAACCAAATTAATCGTAATACACATCCGATTCATGTTTCTTAGAACGTTCAAGCATGTTACCAATTGGAAGTTAGCCAGTTTTTCCAAGCCAAACATCGATATCACCCACCCACAACAATTAATAACAAACCAATAACCAATAATCAATAGCTAGGTTTCATTAGATCTAAGCAAACACAAGAAGAACCTAGCCTAGCATGTTAATGTAAAGACAAGCATAAGATAAAATCAAACAACACATAGACATATTGAATGATTAATGGAAGACTTATCTTTAATTAAGCATGGATGAAACAAGGGTGAAAAACCCTTGAAAAACACAGTAAATTCGACCTAGGGTTTATCCCTAAAGTTCTCCCAAAAGTTGCACACCTTAAGAAGAAAAATCCTAAAATATATATAGAATTTACATTCTGACGGCGTCAGGTTATAACCTCTGACGCCGTCAACCCACCATGTTTAGGGTTTTCGGATCACCTAGATCCACTTCTGACGCCGTCACCTTGTAATTCCTTCTGGGCCGTCTCTTGTTAGCAATACACCTGACGGCCTGGACTTCTTAACACCTGACGCCGTTAGGTGTAAAGTCTTGAATTCTCACTTTGGGCGTCTGGTAAAGTCTGAATCCAACTCCTTTATCTTCAAGTGACGGCGTCAGCTTGTAACTCCTGACGCCGTCAGGTAGGATTTCCAGCATGCTTTGAGACTTTGTCGTTTTCTTCACTTTTATGCTCAAAAAATGTCCAAAATGCAATGTTTTCTAGAATTCCTCCCAAAAGTACCTAAAATGACAAAAGGAACGATTTAAGGTAATATTTGATCATAAAATAACGATTTAGGGATTAAATGACCCTCTAAAAGCGTAACACTTTTCGCCTCATCAGAGATTCTTTTGATTTAACCACGTAATAGTCCCTTTTTGTTGTTTTAAATTGTTGGTCTCTTTCAGTTTTATGGTTAACGACAACAAGTGGTGTATCTTTTTGGGTTTTTAGAGGGTCATTGGACATTTCACTCATGGTGAGTACGACATTCACTTGTTCATGATGAGCTGAAAGAGGTGGTTGATATGGTCGATTACCAGATGAGTTACCACTAGGGCTCGGGTGAGTATTACTGGGAATAAATCCATAAGGTCGACGAGATTGTTT
Source organism: Artemisia annua (assembly GCA_014162995.1). Classification (NCBI taxonomy): domain Eukaryota; kingdom Viridiplantae; phylum Streptophyta; class Magnoliopsida; order Asterales; family Asteraceae; genus Artemisia; species Artemisia annua. Next base: position 116,116 of record LBNU01012949.1, on the reverse strand, counting down.
TTCGAAAAGTTTTTCAAAATTTTCTTCTAAATTTTGGGTAGAAGCTTGATGATTTTTAGTAGCGCCCTTAATTTGTGTTTTGAGCTCATTAAAGGTGTGTTTCACGAAGATATTGGTCATTTGCTGACATTTTATTAAATCACTCAGTTGTTTTTGGAGATCAGATTCAGTTTCGAATTGAGGTTGATCTTGTTCGACAGCTTTATCTGAAGTCAGAGGTTTCAGGTTAGACATAGCTTTTTTGGGTGGAACACCGACGGGTTTACAAAATGGATGGTCATAAAGAAGGGCAAGACCCGTTCTCCTACTAATATCTTCTGAAATTCTCAAAATCTCTTTTTACCTCGTTGTTTAATTTTGTGAGCGTTTCTTCGGAATTATTATTCGATTGATGTTGTTCATATTTGGATAAGCGAGAATTCCAATCATGAGAATTTTGATTTTGATAACCTCCATGTTGGACATAATTAGCTTCATGACGTTCACACATCGGCATGTCATCGTTCATGCAGATTTTAGAAATGTGATCACATATGCCATTGTTACACATTTCTTGGAGTTCTTTTAGGCTCTGAAAATGAGAATCCATTTTTCGTTCTAGAGCCTCCAATTTTTCCAACAATAGAGAACTATCATTGTTATTTCTACTTTCATCAGCGAAAGAAACAAATTGAGGATGTTTGTTTTGAGATTTGTTGGAACAATCACGTTGGAAAAGGATTTTGTCTTCAAGAAGCTGAAAAGCTTGATTTGGAGTTTTGTAAAGGAAGATTCCTTCGGATGTTCCGTCAAGAATTCCTTGAGTGGATTCGTCTAGACCGTTATAGAATAGTTGTATAATAGCTTTTTTGGTCAGACCGTGCCCATAACATTTTCGAAGCATATTTTTGAGTCGTAACCAGGCTTCGGTTAGACTTTCACATATGTTTTGAGAGAATTTTCTGATTTCGAGTAAAAGACATTCAAATAACGAAGGTGGAAAGAATCTACTTATAAAAACTCTTATCAATTGATCCATGATGTAATTGACGTTTCGTTGAGTTCATTAAACCAAATTTTAGCTTCATCGGATAAAGAGAAAGGAAACATCAAAAGCCTCACAGCATTTTGAGTTTCACCATATTTGAATATGTCGCAGGTTGCGAGAAATTCACGGATATGGTTATGCGGATCGGCCCGCAGATGACCATCGAATTTATTCTATAGGATCATTTCTAAGTGGGTACTATTGATAACAAAGTTGTCGTCAACATTGGGTCGAACAATGGTAGAACCAGGAGTTGGTGCCACAGTCTTAGTTCTTTCCCATATGGGTTGATCATCAGGATCGAGAATTATTAAGGGTGGTGAATGGGTTGGGGTAGGATATCCTATTCGGATATTTTTAAAACAATAGTTTCATTAATGACAGTATGTTCGATAGAAGATTTGAGTGTCTCGATTTGAACAAAATCTTTTTGTGACTTTTTAAGTTTAAACGTTTTTTTTCCAGATGTTTATTTAATTTAGATAATGGGTTTAAACAAACTTTAAGCAATTTGCAAAAAGACATATATATATATATATATATATATATATATATATATATATATATATATATATATAGAGTGAGGATCACGTGCGGATTTTGGATTTTAGTGCGGACGTACGGACAGATCTGGACCGTCCATCCAGATCTGATCTAGATCTAATCACACACACATCACACACACGCGCTGTTATCACGGTACCAATTGACCAATTAAATGATTTTTTTAATTTTTTTCCTTTTGAGCTATCCTTACTATTGTTGTAATCTTTACTTTTTTAATTTTTTCAAATTTTTCTGAGCAGTTTTTGTTTTGTGATTATGAGTGCTACCGTGATATTAAGGATATTATGAAAGGTTTTTGTGATAGATACGGTGATATTATAAAACCAACGTGATATTAAGCTTTTTTCCATGTAAAAATGAACCGTGATATTGAAAAAGTTACTTTGATATTAGTAAAAAACTTAATATCATCGTTTTTTTCATTGCGATATTAAAAAACTTAATGTGATATTAAAAAAATTCAAAACATAAGCATGAGTGTGACAGTGATATTAAAAAGAATCATAGTATCATAATACCTTTTAAGCATGAAAACGATTCATTTTCCAATTGTTTTTCAGCGATTATTAATTATTTTTTGTCCTCTTTCTGTTTATTATTTTTTCAGATTTTTTTGAATTTTTTTTTGAATGTTACTATGATATTAATCCGCACCATCCCTACTTAAAACCCAATCCGCACCGGATCCCTTCCACATATATATATAGGGTCCCTTTCTTACGAGAACCACCTTATCTGCAAGAACTGCGAAAACCACCCTTCTACAACTAATAATACACAATGTACACAATTTAATGCTCCATAGCATTTTGTTATTTTTATTTAATTTAAAAGGGTATAATAGTAAAAGACATTTTCATAATATTTTTTATTTTTTTATAATTCCCGATTTTTATAAATGTTAAAATTCGGATTTTTTTTCATTTTATTTTTTATTTTTTTGCACTAAAAAAATCGGATTTTTTTTTAATTATTATTTTTTTCAAATAGTAATGGTGCATACATGTTTTTTTTTAGGCAAAGGTGCATACATGTTTTTTTCTCTCCAAATAGTTAAGGTGCATACATGGTTTCAATTAGTCAAAATGCATACATATTTTTTTAAGATAACATATTTCTAGATTTATTGCTGCAATATATGTTTCAAGAAATAGTTAGGTGCATATTGGTATTTTAATATAATGAAATTTATAACAAACCAAGTGCATAAATGTTATATACAAACTTCGATATCAATTGAAATAAAATTAAAATACAAATTTCTATAAACATCAACATATGAATATAATCGAGCTATACATGAGTAGCCGTCACCATTTTTTCAAACGTCGGACATACATGCACACTTGTAGCCGCACACTTCTTGTAATTATACCTGACACAAAGAAAAGTATAAAGATTAGCAACAATAATATTATTAAATTATGCATGTTCATAAGTACATGTATGTTTTAGGAAACATACTTGTTTGGCAAACATGAAGTCTTTGAAAAAAATAATAATTACACTTACTAAACAAAAAAAACATACATGTTTTAACCATTCCGTTTATAAGCAATCATGTTTTAACATATACGTTTTATAATCCAAAACACAAAACATATATGTTTTATACGTAAACATATATGTTATAGAACAAGTGTGATATATGTTTTTAATCTTAAAACATATATGCAAGTCACGTTTATTGAGTTTGTACAAGCAGAAAACACATGTGCACCATTATACAATCAAAAGCACATATGCACCATTGTAAAAGGTGAAAAACACATATGCACCATTTACCCAAACACTCAAACACTGTGTCAATTATCGTAAAAAGCCAACAAAGAAATAACCACATAAAAAAAACAAATCAGAACACCCCCAAATAAAAATTCAACAATGAGACAGCCAGTAGCCTTTAAATTTGACCAAGATTTTGATACTCCAAAACTANCAATATATGTTTCAAGAAATAGTTAGGTGCATATTGGTATTTTAATATAATGAAATTTATAACAAACCAAGTGCATAAATGTTATATACAAACTTCGATATCAATTGAAATAAAATTAAAATACAAATTTCTATAAACATCAACATATGAATATAATCGAGCTATACATGAGTAGCCGTCACCATTTTTTCAAACGTCGGACATACATGCACACTTGTAGCCGCACACTTCTTGTAATTATACCTGACACAAAGAAAAGTATAAAGATTAGCAACAATAATATTATTAAATTATGCATGTTCATAAGTACATGTATGTTTTAGGAAACATACTTGTTTGGCAAACATGAAGTCTTTGAAAAAAACAATAATTACACTTACTAAATAAAAACAACGTACATGTTTTAACCATTCCGTTTATAAGCAATCATGTTTTAAAATATACGTTTTATAATCCAAAACACAAAACATATATGTTTTATACGTAAACATATATGTTATAGAACAAGTGTGATATATGTTTTTAATCTTAAAACATATATGCAAGTCACGTTTATTGAGTTTGTACAAGCAGAAAACACATGTGCACCATTATACAATCAAAAGCACATATGCACCATTGTAAAAGGTGAAAAACACATATGCACCATTATACAATCAAAAGCACATATGCACCATTGTAAAAGGTGAAAAACACATATGCACCATTTACCCAAACACTCAAACACTGTGTCAATTATCGTAAAAAGCCAACAAAGAAATAACCACATAAAAAAAACAAATCAGAACACCCCCAAATAAAAATTCAACAATGAGACAGCCAGTAGCCTTTAAATTTGACCAAGATTTTGATACTCCAAAACTAGAATATTTTAACATAAAACAAATTATTTATATTTAAACAAATCAAGATAACTACAAACCTGCACCACCGAAATATATTCTTCTCAATCGGTATCTCGAAACAACACAAGTAATGAACAAAGTGCTACTGTACGAAGTGTCAAAAAACTGTATGTCTTGACTTAATGTTGCCTCTAAATATCTAATCCTCATTTTTGTTGATTGCCTCTCCTGTCCACATCCAAACATGATATTTCTACAAAAGTAATAATTACCCATGTCAAATTTTCCATTCTTTATCAAAAAAATCAAAATTTATTAAGATTTATAAAAGTCGGACATATATGCACACTTGTAGCCGCACACTTCTTGTAATTATACCTGACACAAAGAAAAGTATAAAGATTAGCAACAATAATATTATTAAATTATGCATGTTCATAAGTACATGTATGTTTTAGGAAACATACTTGTTTGGCAAACATGAAGTCTTTGAAAAAAATAATAATTACACTTACTAAACAAAAAAAACATACATGTTTTAACCATTCCGTTTATAAGCAATCATGTTTTAACATATACGTTTTATAATCCAAAACACAAAACATATATGTTTTATACGTAAACATATATGTTATAGAACAAGTGTGATATATGTTTTTAATCTTAAAACATATATGCAAGTCACGTTTATTGAGTTTGTACAAGCAGAAAACACATGTGCACCATTATACAATCAAAAGCACATATGCACCATTGTAAAAGGTGAAAAACACATATGCACCATTTACCCAAACACTCAAACACTGTGTCAATTATCGTAAAAAGCCAACAAAGAAATAACCACATAAAAAAAACAAATCAGAACACCCCCAAATAAAAATTCAACAATGAGACAGCCAGTAGCCTTTAAATTTGACCAAGATTTTGATACTCCAAAACTAGAATATTTTAACATAAAACAAATTATCTATATTTAAACAAATCAAGATAACTACAAACCTGCACCACCGAAATATATTCTTCTCAATCGGTATCTCGAAACAACACAAGTAATGAACAAAGTGCTACTGTACGAAGTGTCAAAAAACTGTATGTCTTGACTTAATGCTGCCTCTAAATATCTAATCCTCATTTTTGTTGATTGCCTCTCCTGTCCACATTCAAACATGATATTTCTACAAAAGTAATAATTACCCATGTCAAATTTTCCATTCTTTATCAAAAAAATCAAAATTTATTAAGATTTAACTAGTAGGGTCCCCGCGCGTTGCAGCTTCGAGTACCCTGAAATAAAAATTTTCAGTGAATCATGTATTTTAGTTTATTATGTTCTTTTTCACAATAAATTTACGGATATCAAAATTTCCGTTTAGCTCGTGTCCGTTCGGGCTCGAGCCCGTTTGGCCCGTGCCCGTTCGGGCTCGAGCCCATTTGGCCCGTTGCTCGTTCGGGCTTGAATATTTGTATAATGTGCTTTATTATTTGTAATAGTGACATTTAATGCGGGAATTGTGTTTAAGTTGGTTGTAGAATATGCTTGATAATTTGTATTTCTTATGTAGGGGGTGTTTTAATAAGTGTATTAATTGTATTTATTGTATTTATTGACTAGTTAATTAATTTTATTTAATGTACATAATGTTTTATTTATTGTATTTAATTTTAGTATTAATTGTATGTTAGAATTAAATATGAGGGGAATTTCTATAAGTAGTATGATATTAAATGTCTAATTATGTTAAATTACTTGTACTTTTAGCATTGAAATGTGTAAGGCTTAATTTTAAGTATTCTAATAATAGTAGACCTTCGTGCATTATAAGATAGTTAGATATAAACCTGCCCATGAAGAGGCCCATATTGAAGCACCAACCACAAGGAAATACATTGCATACTGAAAAAAAGTTATAAAAACATGACCAAACGGAATCACCTTTTTAATATGAAAAATGAAAAAAGTCGATGCCTTCAACACTTCTTGACTCATTTTATCAATGTTATTAGCATTAGAACCAAATGAATTAACAAGATCACGAACGAATCTCAAGAAAATAGGCAAAAACAACCATGAACAACAACACCAATAGTACCAGGAACGAATCGAAACCTTGTGATTCTACCTCCTTGTGATTAAAGGCTTTGAACGAGTGATTGAGAGGAGGAGGCGGCTAGGGTTAAGATGGATGGAGATAGTGGGGAGACAGTTTTTTGGGTGAGGGAGAAGAGAGGCGGCAGTTAGGGTTGAAAAATAAATGGTGTACTCTGTATTTTTCTTTTGCCCTAGTTACGGAGTAATCATTTTTTTATGGAATTTAATTTAATTCCCATATTACCCCTAATTTAATTTTTTCTTTGAAATTAAGTTACATGTATTTTCAAAAATGCCATTATGCATAGACATAATGTACATTATGTATTATTATGAGTAAAAAAGGTGGTTCTCGCAGTTCTTGCAGATAAAAGTAGTTCTCGTATATATATATATATATATATATATATATATATATATATATATATATATTTATATTTTATAAAAATGATTAAGTTCTTAAAATGAAAAATGTTTAAAAGAAGAAAAAATTACACGGATGGTCCTTGTGGTTTATACAGATTGCATGTTTAGTCCCTATTTCATTTTAATTACACCAGTCGTCCCTATTCTGTGAAACCTTGCACATGTTAGTCCCTAATTGGATGGGCCGTTAGTTTGGCCGTTAAGTTATTTGCACCGTTAGTCCTCCATTAATATTTTTTGCACCGTTAGTCCTCATTTTCTAAAAAAGTCCTCATTTTTTGCACCGTTGGTCCCTACGTTAATATTTTGCACCGTTGTCAATCTTTTTACGTTTCCGTCCATTTTTTAACGTTCTCGTCCATTTTTTAAAAAGAGAGAGAATACGTCCTCATTTTTTAGAAATGAGGACTAACNATGTTTTCGTCCATTTTTTACGTTTTTGTCCATCTTTTTACGTTTTCGTCCATTTTTTTATGTTCTCGTCCGTTTTTTTTAACGCGTTGTCCATTTTTTTTACGTTTTTGTCCATCTTTTTACGTTTTCGTTCGATTTTTTTTACGTTCTCGCTCCGTTTTTTACGTTTTCGTCCATGTATTAAATTTTTGTTCAATCTTTTTACGTTCTAGTCTATTTTTTACGTTCTCGTCTGTTTTTTACGTTTCATCCGTTTTTTTTTTTACGTTTTTGTCTGTTTAACGTTTTTGGTCATTTTTAACGTTTTTGTCCATCTTTTTACGTTTTCGTCCATTTTTTTACTGTTGTTCTTCTGTCTCGTTCTTTTTTACAGTTGTCATTCTTTATCTTGTGGTCTTTTTACGTTTCTTGTCTGTTTTTACATTTTTCGTGCAAAAAATATTAACGGAGGACTAACGGTGCAAATAACTTAACGGCCAAACTAACGGCCCATCCAATTAGGGACTAAAATGTGCAAGGTTTCACAAAATAGGGACGACTGGTGTAATTAAAATGAAATAGGGACTAAACATGCAATCTGTGTAAAGCACAAGGACCATCCGTGTAATTTTTTCTTAAAAGAAAGAAAACAAAAGTTTGTTTTTTTATTATTTTTTATAATAAAGATAGTTAAGTTCTAAAACGAGAAATGTTTAAAAGAAACAATTTTTTTCTTTTATTTATTTATTTATTTATTTTTTAAAAATTTTATAGCTTAATAATTTATTTAAAAAAAAGAGAAAAGAAGATATGGATAGGAATAACAAGTAGAAACAAAAAATAATTATTTTTGGTTCAGATACAAAGTGCTGCACACTTGAGTTCAAGAGCGACGACTTTCTGGGTTTTTGATTAGTGCGGCGTACTTCAGGAAAAGTGCGCCATTTTTCTGGGTTTTTATATATATATTTTTTATTTTTAGATCATAACAATCGAACGAAATAAACATAAGTAATTAGCAAATGAACAGCTAACGCAATGACAATATAAATAACTGATAAAAAAATTTAAATAAAAACAATATGAAAACAAGCTAACAAGCAAAAGGTAATAAGAAGAATGAAATTACATAAGCAATCTCAGAAACTCAAACTAAGCACTTAAGCAAGTTTATATACATGTTGTTATTAAGTTTTGAAAATTCTTTCATTGGTTCACAAAGTGTGGCGGCTTTGGGGTAAAAACCGCCGAGCTTTTTAGATTTTGTAACAAAAAGTAAGAAAGTTTCACGATACCGGCGTACTTAGTCAAAAGTATGGCGGTTACGCGTTTTGAAAGTCACCGTTTTATTTGAAATTTTCCAGAAGTGCGGCGGTCTTAAGAAAAAGACCGGCGTACTTGCAGACTCAGAGACACATATTTCACATTTTTGATCGATTAAGAACACGTTTAAGCAAATAAAGAGCACAATACAAGCAAAAAAACTGATAACAACTAAAACAATTCCCCACCAGGGACGCCAAAAACTTTGATGCGTGTCAAAAGCTTTAAATTTATAATGCTAGAAATACCGGTTAATTGACTAAAGACACAACACGGGCAGTGTACCCTTTCAAGTGTAATATAGTCTAAGGTAAGTCCAGGTCGTCCCAAGAGAATTGTAGTTTTCTCAGATTGTTTACAAATGGTGCTAAGGTCAATTTAATTGTCACTTATTAAATCAACCAAACGTATAAAAAGCAAAGATTACTAGTAAACCAAGCAAATGATTAAATTATGTTTATTTAGGCTTAGATCACCGAGATATGGAGTGTTTAGAACAATAATTATCACTTAGCAATTCAAGGTAACACAAGTCACAAATAACGTTAGTTAAAGATGTAACAAGCGTGTAATCCAACAAAGAGTAATTTCGTCCTAAAACTTTGTTAAGATTGATATGTTGAGTAAAATGATAAGACATGAATTCAATAGTGTCCTCTCGACCTAAACACTAGCAAATCACATTTAACCAATTCGTATAACAAATGATAACCATAATTCCAAACGCTCCTTATCATGGTTCACAAATAGCCCAAACAAACATAAAACGACTACTCCATATTAGAACACATGTCACACATAATCAAACATATAAATTCAGTAAGTTGAAGCATAAATTTAACATAGAAATACCAAGAATCCGCAAATGGAAGTGTTATGAGAACAAGAGATTAAATAACCAAACAACCGACTAATATCCAAAACCGAGAATCGAGCTAATGATTTTAACTTCAAAACAATACCTAAACACTACTGAGATAATCCAAATATTATCCCTGACTTCTGGAAATCAGCAACTTAATAATGGTGTAATAACAGGGGTGTTTGGCAACAGGTTTTATATGGAGTATTTGAGAGAATTATGATTGATTCTCTAATGGTATGTATTCTTAGGTACTGGAAATGGATAAATGAGGTATGAGGAAGGTGTTTGGCTACTGGAAGTCGTGGCCAAGAGGGTGGTGGTGATGGTGAGGCACAAAGGAGTGTTTGGATCAAAGGGTTGCCAATCCTTATCACCAAGATTCTCACTTTCAAATGTGTGTAATGAGATGATGTCTTATGCTCTGGTTTAGGGGTCTATTTATAGGCTTAGGATCACCCTTGGGGACCAAGCGAAGAGATATGATTGGCTAGAGAGTGAATGAGAGTCATAAATGTGACTAGTTTCTGATAAGACCTTGAAGTACGATGGTTTTCTCCAAAAGTACACTGGTTACGTAGGCGGCAACAGACCCATGTTGTAGATAATTCTCTTAGCTTTCCGTGGCCACTTGAATCAACTAAATCGCAGTCCGTATGCTCAACTTATGGCTAAAACAATGGAGGTGTGTCGGGAGATTGTTCTTAACACCGGCGGGCTTTAATACTTTTCTTTGCGCCAAAGGGTCAATAATTGAACTGAAGACCTACGCACTTTATTCTTGAGATCGCCGTGCTTTACGATGCTAACTTGGATTATATAAGACTTCATACGCTCCCGTAACCGACGTACATTGATAAGAAGAGCGGCGCTCTTTTATACTTCGATAGGCAACATATTACTCTAGCATCCAAATAGCTTAGATGTGTACACTTTATCTTGTTTCTTGAAGTTCTTTGTCGATTGGACCTGAAATGTATTTTCATGTAATTAAGTATCGAAAGTCCATATAATTCTTCAATATATAAGCATAAAAGCCTAGATAACGCGCATAGAAATATGTATAAAAGGAGCGTTATCAACCACCCAAGACCTTATAACCGATATATCGACCTATGCGTATTTATTTTGGTCACGTATTCATTCGTTTGGACTCATGAGCTTACCACGACCTCCACAAACTTCCCAAAGAACCCTAAACATCCTATAACACGACTAATAAATGACCACAGCCCCTAGAAACCACAACTCAACACCAAACTCTTGTTGTGTCCAAGTTACTATACCAAACGGACCCTTTATAGTTTCTACTACCAAACGTGCCCATAAAACTCATTCACACTTGATCTCTTGACTACATATGAAGCTCGACACTTCACTAATACTCTTGCTCACCTCCTTACCTGCTACACGAAATAAAATCAAGCTTCTAGAACTCCTTATCCTCGTCACCATGTAAACCGACCCCTAATCACACTTGTATACCCAAGTTGCTATCCAATCACTCAATCCTACCCCTACCCTACTCGTTATCCCTCTGCACATATTCCCTTTGTCCTCCCAACTTATCTCTATCCCATGTATACCCTCCCATGCACAAGAAACCCACGTACAAACTCTCAAAACTCACCTACAAACCCTCTCGTTCATTGCCTTGTACCAAGAAGAAAACTAGAAGCCATAAGCTCCTAATAAGCTCGTACAAGCCCTCCATGAGTTCCTCCTAAGTCATTGGTGTCCCAAGAAATGAGTCATTAAGTCTCAAGTCCTCTCCTCATCTCCACAGCCACGTAAAACCCCACCTTTGAAGGTGTAGTGAGTTTTCTTAGCACTTAGTTTATTTTTTTTTTATCTCATTTACATGTTTTTCCATTCGTATAAATCACAAATACTTTCACTCATTTAATCCTATGTCTCGTTAAGCTAAGACCTAGACAAATCCACCTTTTGAATCTCTATATACATATAAATGAAGTAGTGAACCTATTTTGAATTAGCATAGCCCTAACATACGATTTACTTTAATCCATTATTTTGATATCTATACGTACAACATATATATATTATGGCCTAACCTAATTCTTTGAACCATGAACAAACAAGTCACACAACTTACATTCACTCAAAAGCTCACTTAAGCAGGTTCACAAGCTCAAAGCTTGTGTACCTCGCTCGTATGACAAAAACCATATAAACATTAAATGGGCCTTAAAGCCCTCTAACATCACTAATTGTTGTGGCCTGTTCGATGGCCCAACAGAGCACCACTTCACTTTGGCAAGGCCCAATATAAGCACAAGAACCAACCCTAGCCATTGAAGCCCAGTGGGCTCATAAAACCCTCAATGGGCCTTAACAGATCACTACGGCCCATTAAGCACTAAATAAGCTAATTTATATACATAATCTATCAAATAAGCTCACCACAGCTCCTATGAGCTTCTGGGAATATAAAAACATAAAATAGAAGAGTTCATAATCTAAAAGTACTTTTTGGACCAAAAATGCAAATATCTCAAACTTAAGGGACTAAAATTGTCAACTGTTGAAACTATGGGTTAAAACTATCAAATCTGTAACTTTAGGTTACCAACAGTAAATATAAACTATTTTGAGTCATTTGTGTAAATTTGGAGGTGTAAGGGATAAAAATGAACATTTTATACTTAAAGGACTAACTTTGCAAATCTTTTGAATTACAAGGACCAAAACTGCAAATTCTGCAAACATGATCTGAAAACAGAATATTCACAATGTTTTTTGTCATTTATTGACTAAAATGATAATGTGAGTACCAAAAATGTAATTATACTTTTCACAAGGACTAAAAGTGTCAATTTTGAAAGTACAAGGACTAATTATGTAAATATTGGAACAAGAGTATCAAAACTGTTATTTTGGAAGATAAAGTTATAAATGGAATTATTACAAACTCAAGGTGCCTAAAATGTAAATTTCTGGAAACTCTAATATTTATTGAGAAACTTTTATAAAGACAACGAGATGTGATAAGCTACCAAACAACCAGAACACCCAAGATTATATATTTAATAATAATGTGGCTTGCCGCCGTTGTCGGTTATATTAGGGTACACAATAATTAATAAGCCCGTATAACTATTACTATTAAAATAAACACTACACATGATTAATACCACTCACACTATCAAATACTAAGAATTCCCCATATAATCCATGTTGCGTGTTGAAGCCGTTTCCCTTGTTGCACTTGACATACTTAATTGCCTACCTTCACAATCTCAACTGAGGTGAGTCTTTAGTCCCACTTTTTACATGTTTTATAACTATGTGGGGGGATACATGCTACACCTAGAACACAAGTATTTCACATTGTATGCTTTTATTTAACACTATTGCATAAGACACTCCATTGCCCCGTTTATTATAAAAGTCCCTTATATCATGAACCTTAGTCACCTGCTAAGATAGTAAGTGAACGTGAATACTGTGAGTAGATCTACTGGGTTGACAACCCATTTGTACTAGTTGGATAGATAGCCTTTGATGCTAGCCAGATGGATAGACAGATGCACGTTATTTGAGGATACTAGGAAATATGGCAATAATCCTACTCCAAGGGCCCCTATATTTTATATTTATATCATTTTATGATGCTACACATTAAGGTTGAATTCATGAGACTAATGGCAATACGCATACTAAATTTTCACACAAACTCACTCACTTTTCTTTTTTTGATTTATTTTAGAAATACTTATATTGTGTTCTAATGATTTAACAACTCAAACACTATAGATTCACTCAACAATTTTGTTGACTTTGTGAAAACGTAGAGAGGGGGGGGGGGTGAATACGTTACCATTTAAAAACTTTATTACTTGTTGTATCAAATTTCCATTTTTAGCTTGTTCTAATATGAAAGATGTTGATCCCAGTTGAGCAATTGATCTAGTATTATTATCTTAGATAAACCAAGACAATAATGTATAGAAGCTGACTTATTACAAACTTAATCAATATGCAGAATTTATTGATTAACTTAAAAGAAACACAAACACAATAATATAACCAACTAAACACTTCAATATATTGAATACGAGCACTCTGAATAGTGCTAGGGTTTTGCAACCTTGAAGTGAATACAATGCTAGAATAATTCGTACTCTAGTCTAACCCTAGGATCTCCTTTTATACACCAAGGAACCCTACAGGCTTACATACA
>LBNU01012949.1:63979-79348 GCA_014162995.1 Artemisia annua | reverse complement strand
ATTTTGTAAATATATCTGTTATTAAATTTGGTTTAGGATTTAGCGTTTCGGGTTTATGGTTTAGCGTTTAGGGTTAATGGTTTAGGGTTTACGGTTTGGGAAGTGATACGTACACCACTAAATTACACTGATGATGCACACAATACAAGTGGCATTAGACGCTTCATATAGTCTTATGCCTTAAGTTGTATGCCATGTACAATGAGTTGATTGAACAACTAGTTGTACCTCATGCTTTGTGAATAAATGTTTGACCGTGACTCGTTTGTTGCGACTTGATATTGATTCGACTTGGACAACATAAAAAAGGAATAAAAACAATTGTTGAATTTGGACAAAATATAAAAAAGGAATAAAAACAATCATTGAATTAAAAGTTGTAAACGAATTGAACGTTGTTCAGTGAACATTGATCATGAACCGTTCGGCAAAAGTTCGTTTACGTTCGTTTATTTATTAAGTGAACATTTCATGAACCGCACAGTAACCCGACCCTTGTGCGTTTTCGTCTGTTTTATTCGTTTCTAAACGATTTCAGGTGTTTCTGTTAGGTCACCATTTTGTAACATAAAACACACAATCTTTAGAGAGAGAAAGAGAGTAGAGAGAGAAAGTGTAAGGAACTCTTGAAAATGAAATGAAATGAACTTTGTTATTCCTAAGAGAACCAACAACCTCCTTGGAGGGTTTACATCACTTAGGGTCTAGGGCATTACATAAGTTTCCACTATTATCAATATTGCCCCTTAGACTTTAACAAAACATGTAATCATGATAAAACTTAACTAAACAATATTCTAAAGCAACCTTTTACAAAACTTAATGACCGAGACTTGATATTAATAAAACGTGTTCCTAACAATCTCCCCCTAAGGGTCGGTCATCGAAGGTTGCGTGACGTCATCATTTTATCTTTCATATTTGACATTCATAGCTCTTGACGTCTTAAAAAAAATGATTAGATGGATAGTGATTCTTTGTTCATCATGCTTTGTTCATCGTTGTTGTAGTGATCCTATGATGTAAGTATCTGCCTTTAGTCACTCCTTTGCCTCTGATGGATTACCGCCTTTCCAACATGCTCGTACATTTTTGACGTTGCTTTCATCACATAACTTCAGATCTTTGTCATTCAACTGTGTAAATTCTTATTGACGTAGAATCATACTTTGACTTTTCTGCATCGATCTTTAGTGAGNCATTTTATCTTTCATATTTGACATTCATAGCTCTTGACGTCTTAAAAAAAATGATTAGATGGATAGTGATTCTTTGTTCATCATGCTTTGTTCATCGTTGTTGTAGTGATCCTATGATGTAAGTATCTGCCTTTAGTCACTCCTTTGCCTCTGATGGATTACCGCCTTTCCAACATGCTCGTACATTTTTGACGTTGCTTTCATCACATAACTTCAGATCTTTGTCATTCAACTGTGTAAATTCTTATTGACGTAGAATCATACTTTGACTTTTCTGCATCGATCTTTAGTGAGAACGTTTTGTGGACTTTGAGATGTATGTATGAGCATGTGGAACCCGTGTCACGATGGTGGTTGTAGCTGCATAAAATTTCGTTAGTAATAAACAACCGGTACTTACAAGTTCGGAATTAGAGATTGTTATCAGCATAGTGTGAAAACTCTCTCTAACCCTTACCAAGGCCGTTCCTAATCGGATACTCCCGAAGGAGCTTACACGGACATACAAAAGTACACCCACGATTAGGTGAGTCGCTGGAGATCACCCCACGATTGTAGACCACGTTGAGACCACCGCGAACACTATGCGTAACCTAAAAAGAGTTACCGAAGTGACTTGCTGTCAGGGCTGTTTGATGTTGATCCTGGCAGGATTTCCGTTCAATCATTGAGAAATAATTCCTCTCATAAACGTTCTCGGCAGATTGCTAAGATCTGCGTAGGACTCTAAATTTTACAACTGGCGTCCTTAATGTGGGACAACCAGTTGTGGAAGTATTCAGTGTTCCTATGAGATCTTATGATGAATCTCGGGGCTCTAGACTCGATAAGTGCACATTTGGTTTCCTATGCGGAGGCATGGAGCAGAGGGCCTCCTTTTCAATATCAACCATCTCTAAGAGAAGGTTGATAGATTACACCGGTTCCCCGTGAGAATGAAAAACAAGCACCTTTTGAGAGATACTTGAGTGGCTAGAAGGTTTTAGTGCAGTGCGTCACTGGGTCCATGACGACTTTGTTCTTCAATACCGGTGTTGCCTTAGCAACAACCAGTAGTAGATGAATTGAACCCGGTGTCTGCCCTAAGGTTGATCAAATGGAGGGCTATTTCTTTTCACCCTTTTCTTTACTTTTCTTTTTAATTCTTCAACCCCTTCTTTCCCTTTCATTCATTACTCCTTTTATCATATCATACCTAAGGACTTCTAATTCTATCTATTGGTGGTGTCCCTGGGTAGATCCCTCCGGCTCTGGTGGATCATAGGACGGTTTTCCCTAACCTTAGTCAACCTTATATCTCCTCGACTATCCTATTGTTGCCATTAGAACCAAATGATTGAAATTCTCCTCAAAGTGTTTGTGAATAAAAACTTTTGTTAACACTTTGAGGGTTTTGATTTCATTAGAGAAAGACTCCCCCTTCACATGTGCTCGTGTATTAATTCATAAATTTGCACATGCGGGAGGAGTAAGCACTTTTTGAATTGATCCATTCTTAATACACTTGTACCCGAGGGACACGTTTACGTTGCTTAGTTAAAGGGAACCATTATCAGCTTTTAGGTGATAACTAGCCCTAATAACTAACTTGAAGTTGTTAACATGCCTAAGTAAGGAAGTTAGACCCGTTAAAGTACTTATTTACTAAGAATTTCTCGAACCGGTACACTCTACTTGGACAAGTCCTCTTCGAGACACGCTTACATCACTAGTTAGACTAGCTTGAAATTATTACCCGGCCAGGACAAGTCCTTTCGATTTACTAACTTTTTAATGTTTCGTCAATTCGAGGGTTAGATCTGAGTCGAGCTCTCACGAGATACAACTTTTCCATCATATTTTAATCACTTTTCCTTTTTTTCTCCCCCTCAAAAATAGCATATCAAATGTTGTTTTTGAGAAACGTTTGATTAAAATATGCCTTTTGAGTTTTATGGGGAGAATCCAACGAGAACTTTTACTTTAGAACAAAGGTCTTTCAAGTACTCCCCCTCAAATAGTGAACAAGCTTTTTGAGATTTTAAATACGAGAGGGAATACTTGTTCTTTTGAGCAGAATTGTGAAATTTTTTGAAAATGTGGATTAATTCTACTCAAAAGTAAGAAGCTTTCGCTCCTTATATTAGGATTGAGGCACTGATGCGTACCTCAGGGTCCTTTCTTTACAAGTTCGGGTTGTACACTGTTATGTGTGCACAAGCCATAATAATATTATATATAAAAATGTGATAATGAAAAAATAATAGATAATGATGTACCAAAGGATGATCAATCAGAGTAACGGTTCATCAGGACGACGGTAAGTGAGGATGTTTGGAATAGGTGCTCTTCCTCCAACCAAGCTTTCCAATGTACGAATGTGATTTCTGAACTTCAATCGTTGCTCGATCCTATCCATGAACTTTAGAGCTTCTCGTACATCATTCCTTGTCCAACCCCTTTTGTTTCCTTGATCATAAATCTTAAGTCTTTGATCCAGCTGAATTCTGACCAACTTGAGAGTCTGATCCCCGAACTTGTGAGTCTCATCATATCTCATGAATCTCTTAGCTTCTCCTTTGGCGAAGACAACTCCAAATGGTTTTCTGATGAACGTGCAGGGCTTCATACCTAAATGAATGTTCGTTTGTGGGGCGGTGAAGTTGAGAGAGGTTTGATAACTTTCAACTCCTAATTGTGCATCTTCAACCCTTGCCCGGATGATGCGTTGACGAGCAAAGATTAGAAGTGAGTTGATGAGGTCATACTGAAGGCTGCCGTGTAGATTTTGAACTTTTCCTTGAACCTTAAGTACATACATATCTTCGATGTCATTAGGATTCAATCGATGATAGTCAGCTTCACTGAATGAATACTCTTTTTCATCACTTCGTCTGACCACAATTTTGTCGAGAAAGTTGTAACCATATCTCTTTTCAGTTTCAGGAATATCTGTGATGCCAAGAATTCGGTGGTTTGTGTATGGCTTGCCTTTTGATTTGAATGTTAACTTCCATTTGTAAAACCATCTATGCATTTTTGGCCAGTGAAGAATTCCCATAGCCGCTTCAACATTGTACTTAGAAACCGATGATGAGTGCAAACCCTTCATTTGGTCTTCAAGATTATCAAGAAGGTATGATGCAGCCTTGAACTTGGAAAGAGATGTAGCATAACGGTATGCTGAATCGGTGTTGCCATGAATGAGATACTTGAGATCGTTGTTGAAGAAATACTCTTTCGAGATCTTTAGATTGTTGGGAGGACCAATGAGGGGTAAAGGTTGGGAGAAGTCTTGAAACGTAAAGTCAGGATCATTTCCAGGATAGATTCTATCCCATGAAGGCCTCTTTTCCCAAGTGATGTTTTCTGACAAAGCACGTGCACATTCTTCAATGTTGTATTCAAATTCAAGTTCAGATGTGGTGCATGTCTTGTATTCTGTGAACCCTGCTTTTCGAATCTCCACTAAATCAGAAAGTAGAAGTTTCTGGGTTTTCATAATCTTCTTGATTCGTTTGGTGAAACCTATTATAGATCCTTCTATTGGTACTTCTGATTCAGGAACATCAGGGTGAGCATCGACCATTTCATCGAACCAATTGTAAGTTGGAGCAGAGGTGTCAATCCACTCCGGAGGTAGTATGACTGGAGCTTCTGTAGGTGGTTCTGTGATGTCGGCAGGTATCTCCTGTGGGATTTCATATCCTGGATCTGGAGCATCCAATTCCTCAGCTTCTTCCATTTGAACATCAGCTGCTGAATGTGTCGGGACTTCATCAGTAGCATGAGTACTTGTTCCTACTCTTTGAGGTCTAGTAGTGGAGCCATGCATTCTTTTGCGTTTGCCTTGTTGTTGTTGTTGATCATCTGGATCGTCATGGCGTCTCTTTGTAGACTTAGTCTTCTTGCAAGCCTCACCTTTCTTTTCAGCCCTTTTGATTGACTTTAGCAGTGCTTTTCGAAGGTCTTCCTCATCTGGATCATCTATGATTGCTTCCAACAGCTTTCCCTTAAGATCACTGGCAGAAGATGTAGAAGGTAGAGTCTGAACGGTTATCGGAGTTGTTTGAAACTTTTGTGTTACGACCTTTTCCAGATTATCTTTGATGTATTGTTCCACGGTTGCTGGAAGTTGTTCATGAACATATTTTCGAACTTCTCCTGGTAATCTATTCTTAACTCTGTCTGCCACTGCTGCATCAATGTTGTAGACTTTGAATTGTTCAAGGTCTTTCTGTTGTTCTGAGATCTGCCCTTGTAACTTCTTCATTTGTTGTTGTAATGATCTTAGCAGACTGGGATGAGCAGTTTCTTGTGGATCTTGGGTTGTCTGAGGTGGAAGTGGTTGAGTCGTTGAAGGTTGATCCTGAGATGAGGTTACTTGAGGTTGTTGAAGTGGAGCAGTAAATGGAACAATCTCATGACTTCCGGTGATGTCAATGGTTGTGTCATCTGTTTCTTGTTCTTTTGTCTGATCATCATCATCATTCCCAGTTTCATTATCACTTACTTCATTATCAGATTCTTCATCATCTTTCTTTTCTTCATCACTTATTACTCTTATTCTTTCATCACTACTTTCCGTTTCTCCTTCAGATTCTTCATCGACAGCTTCACTAACTTCCCTGTCTTTGTCACTGTTCTGTTCTTCCCCGTCAGTAGATTGTTTTTCTGAACTTGAGGATGCTTCACTCTTATCGGAGTTGCCTGAATCATCTGAATTCACCTTTTCTAGATCAGTATCAGTATCTGAGAGTGTTTGAGAACCAGTTTCCTCAGACTTATCTTCTTCTGCTTCCTCAGATGACTGAACTTCTTTTTCGACTATTCCGGAGCCAGACCCTTCACCTTTCTTTCTTAGCTTGGCTAACCTTTCCTCTTCTGTGTGTTTACTTTCTTGTAGGACAAATTGCATTTGTTCCTCTTCTTCAGATTCGGACAAAGGTGGAGTTCCAGCTTCTTCCTCCTGAGGTTGTTTGCCCTTGCCTCTAGTATCTTTTGCCCGTTTAACAGTTGTTTCTTCTGTATCCTCTTCAATCGGTTCATCACGAATGGTAAGTTTCCTTGTAGGTTGACGAGTAACTTTCTTTGATCTAAACTTGGGAGCCTTGAAAGTCTTTTCAGTACCCTTAGCAACTGCTTTGGATTTTGTGGAACTTAACCCGACTGAGTCATTCTTTTGAGCATTATCATAGACTTCATAAGCATTAGTGTTACGAACAGTATCTGATAAAAGAATGTCAGGAATTCTCATGCCTTGTTTTGTGGTACTTGTTTTGTGGATTCTGGCTGAGGTGTACATGCGATCCATAGCCGGTGTGTGTTCCTTATCTTCCCTTCTTGAATCAATCTCTGAATACTTATGCATGAAGTATCCAATGAGAGACTTGGTGAACCGGAAAAAAGGAATATTCCTTGTTGGTGAGTTTTTGAACTGTCGGGCTTGATTAGTCATGTCTTCCCATATAATCTGAGCAAAGTCAATGGGAGCCATTTTGACAACTCCCCAATAAAATTGCATCAGTTCCAATGATGGGTGTTCGTGTCCGGTTCCTTTGCCGGTTACACAGTTGGTGAGGAAGGAGTAAAGAGTGAGCCATGGTTGTGGAATATACTTTCTGTCGATAGATGATAGGACGGTGAGTTTGGTTTTGGATTCATCATACCCAAGTTCCCGTAGTAATCTGATAATCTCTGATAACGAGGGACGTGGGGTAAACTTCTTGAAGTTTCTGGACCCTTCAGCTGGTAACCAAGAACTGAGCATAGAGTTCCGACATTAAACTGAATGTCTTTGTGATCAAGTCGAATCCCCATTGTTTTGCCATCCTTGCTTACATCAATAGATTTCCAGAACTGTGTCAAATAAACCTCAGGAACGGAGCATGAACAGGTGAGCAGTTGTTGTATGTAATGATGTTGTAGAATTTCCACAATGATTTGACACGTTGGATGACATGGAAGTTTCCCTAGATCAACTTTCAGATTTGACTTTCCGATGTTCCTTTCATCTCCTTGAATTAGCTCGTGCCTAGGAGTGGTTCCTTGAGACATTATGGTACCTGAAATGCATCAAAACAGCCAACGAACACAATATAGTGATGTTTATTGTTAGTGATAATTCCAGTTACCAAGTTGTCATCTTTTAACAAGATTAGTTGTGACCAAAGAATAATGAGAAGTATAAGCGTGCACAACAAACAAGGATCACACTAAAGTAGAAAACATACAACACATTAATCACATATAGACAAGACCATTATAAATCAAACTCAATCAATCACCTAGCATCATACACGACAGATACACACAAACTCGATAACTTTTAGTAAGTCCATACTTGATAGAATTTGAAAATTTTGGGCAGAGTTTCTTTTCATAAAAGTTATAAAAGAAGAACCCATACTCGATGGTTCTTTATGTCCACTCCTTACTCGGAGATCAGTCACCAAAATGTATGTTCAATAAAATTACATGGACCAAACTCGATACAAATATACCATACTCGATAATCCAAGACAGTATACTCGATAACATTAGATGTACATTCATACTCGATAAGACATTAGCATAATCGATAAAGCATACTCGATAAAGGCAACAGAACAATCATATTCGATAAAACATTCACATACTTGATAAGGCAAAGGAACAATCATACTCGATAAGATATTCTCATACTCGATAAGGCAAAAGAGCAATCATACTCGATAAGATATTCTCATACTCGATAAGGAGTCAAGATTGACTTACTCGAAGGATAGACACAATATTTGTCGAGTATGAATTTTAAAATTTCATACTCGATGTAATATTGTCTTTATGCTTCGAATAAGTGAAGCTTGAAAACTTACTCGATAAAGAACCTACATATTTGATAAGTTCAACTGATACTCGATAGCCAGTGTCGCATACTCGATAAGTTCATCATGAAACTCGATAAGCATCATATTAGGCCAAAATTTTCAGAGTGATTTGGGTAATGGGCATGCTATAGTTTGTTGACAAATGGCATATACAAGCTTAATCCAATCCTATATATCATATAAGCCTAACACATTTCCCTTAATAGCAAAAACATTGACTCGAATCAAATCAAGAATTAGGCAAATGTTAAGCAATGAGTTAGGAACTTTGGGAGCAAGCAAAGATATCATAACCAAGCATTTACAAACACTCAAAACACATAAACTCACAACCAAATAGTAATAGTCACCCTTACGAGCCCTAAAACCAATCTTTGATCAATTTTCACAAAACTGATGGATTAGTGGTCGAATTAAAGGTGAAACCATACATATTTAGACCTACCAACACGGCTTATGAACTCTAATTGTCCTAAAACATCACTCATTTGAAAAGCCCAATTCGAACCCATGAACCCTAAAAAATTAAACCCACCAAACAAATTCCACTGATAAATTGTAATAGAAAAAGCAATGTGGACGATAAAAAATACTTACAATCAATGAGAAATCACAAAAAACAAGGTTTGTGGGTCGTGGAGAAATTTTGGCAGCGTTTGGGAGGGTTTTTTGATTTTTATAAAATGGAAATGGTTTAAGACTTGTATTTATAGGTGGAAAATAAGAGAGTTGGCAGTTTTGGCCCTTGTACTTGATTAGAAACCAAACTTTAGGCAGTTTTGGCAATAACAGTCCCTTTGGTTCTAAAATCATGATTTATCGAGTCCAAGTAGAAGATTCTAAGAGTATTAGTGACGAAACTCCCCCTCGAACCAATGCCATAAATTGATGACGGTTTAACAAAAAGTTTTTGGCTCGAGAGTTAATTGGAAAAGATGATAGTTATTGATGAAGAAAATAATGAAAGATAAAATTCACAAGAATACGACAAGTTTCTCCCCCTCAAGATATGTTTACGAGAATATTATGAAAATGGTTTGGAAAACATATCTTGAAGTAGTGAATTTTTAAACTGGAGAAGGAAAATAATGAAAAGAAAAATCTTTTTGAGTTTTTCTGATTTTATATTTTTGTATTTTGTTTTTGAATAATTATTTACAAAAGTGTTTGGTGTTTGACTCGCTTAATTGTTTTTAAGAAAGGATTGTAAATCATCTGGAGTCAAACACCTCATACCAATCCGGTGAACTAGTTCAGCAAACCGTGATGGATCTAATGGTTTTGTGAACAAGTCTACCAGCTGGTATTCAGTACCCACAAAGTATAATTCAATTGTACCCTTTTCAACGTGCTCCTTGATGAAGTGATAACGGAGATCGATGTGCTTAGATTTGCAATGAAGAACAGTGTTGCAGGAGATTGCTATCGCGCTTTTGGAATCACAGTACATCAGGATTTTGTTGAATGAGTAGCCGAAGTCCATTAGTTGTGTTCTCATCCAAATGACTTGAGCACAGCAAGCAGACATGGCTACATATTCAGCCTCCGTGGATGATAATGAGGTGCAATCCTGCTTCTTCGATTGCCAAGACACAAGTTTGTCTCCAAGAAACTGCAAACCACCAGAAGTACTTTTGCATGTGTCTACGCACCCTACATGATCAGCATCTGAAAAAGCTATTAGTTCAAAACCGGAATCCTTCGGATACCAGAGTCCCATATTAATGGTTCCCTTTATGTATTGAAGGATTCGTTTAGCCTCATTGAGGTGACGTTCAGTAGGACTAGACTGATATCGAGAGCACATAAATACAGCAAAGACAATATCTGGTCTGCTAGCGGTTAGATACATGAGTGACCCAATAATACTTCGGTATTTTGTGGGGTCAACAGGTTTTCCATGTAAATCCGCTTCTAGCTTAGTTGTGTTGGCCATTGGTGTATTGTATCATAACTTGTCATGCCATGTTTCTTAATTATCTCTAGAGCATATTTAGATTGACTAAGGAAAATCCCACGGGGTGATTGATGAACTTGTAGTCCTAAAAAGAATGTAAGTTCACCCATCATAGACATTTCAAAATTTTGTTTCATTAATTTTGCAAAAGCGTTTGAATACTTTTTATGTGTAGAAGCAAAAATAATGTCATCAACGTATATTTGTACAATTAAAACGTCTTCCCCGTGTTTTTGGATAAACAAAGTTGGATCTATCAAGCCTTTGGTAAAATCATTAGCAAGCAACAAAGCAGTAAGTTTATCGTACCATGCCCTTGGGGCTTTTTTGAGACCATAGAGAGCCTTCTTAAGTCTGTAGACATGATTAGGATGCTCTGGGTCAACGAATCCTTCCGGCTGACTAACATAGACTTCTTCACGTAATTCGCCGTTCAGAAATGCTGTTTTCACATCCATTTGATAAACGACCATATTTTTGTGAGCAGCATATGCAAGAAAGATGCGAACAGCTTCTAGTCTAGCCACAGGTGCAAAAGATTCCTCAAAATCAATTCCTTCTTCCTGAGAATATCCTTTAGCAACCAATCGGGATTTGTTACGAATAACTATGCCATCTGCGTCCAATTTGTTTTTCCAAATCCATTTCAGCCCAATGACGTACACTCCATCTGGTCGTTCAACTAATTCCTACACTTCAAGGCGTTTGAATTTGTCGTATTCCTCTTACATTGATTCAATCCAGTTGTCATAAGTGAGTGCTTCCTTAATGTTTTTTGGTTCATCTTGACAAACTGTGAGTGCATAAATGCAATGTTCAGCATCGGAGTGAAGTTGGTGTCTTGTCATAACTGGAGCTGAGGGATGTCCAATGATGTTGATTAATGGATGATCTTTAGTCCACTGATGTGTTGAAGGATGAGGGTTATGAAACTGCTGCATATTGACTGATTCCAAATTGCATGTTGACGACTCTGCAATGTCTTCAAGGTTTGGAGTCGGAGCAAATGGATTGAAAAGCGCATGTGGATCAAAATTTGCAGGTTCGGGTACTTGTTGTTGGTTTGTTCAGCAAACGGGTTGACGAACTCATTACAAGGTGCACTGGTTTCTACGGTAGTAGTTGTAGGAGCAGTTGTATCAGGTATTGGAATATGATCAGGTTGAGCAGCGGAACTAGTGGATACAGCTGGTGCACGTTGTTCAAAAGTGTCATCAAACAGTGGTGCGAACAGGGTTTCCAATTCTTTGCGGGTTGGTGACAATGGTGCAGTTGAAGACTCTGGGAAGTTAAGACGGTTAGTTGCAGGTCCTAATTAGCGTGAATTGTCTCTTGAATTTCTCTTGTACGACGATTGTAGATCCGAAAGCCTTTTGAATTTTCACAGTAACCAATGAAGATACCTATGTCAGCTTTAGCTTTGAGCTTCCCAAAATCATCACGATCATTATGCGGATAGCAAAGAGCTCTGAACACATGAAAGTGTTGAACATTTGGTTTTCGTTTGTATAACAATCTCATAAGGAGTTTTGTTGTGGAGTCTTGTTATCATACAGCGATTTTGAGTATAACATGCGTTTGAAACAGCTTCAGCCCATAAGTAATCTGGTAATTGAGCATTGATGAGCATCGTTCTTGCAGCTTCCACTAACGTTCTGTTGCGTCTTTCGACAACACCATTCTGTTCTGGACTTCTAGCAATAGACGTTTGATGTTCAATACCTACTTTCTCCAAATACTCACGAATAGTTTGATTCTTAAATTCAGTTCCATTGTCCGTTCTGACTGTTCTGACTGTGTTTCGAAGTTGAACCTGAATTTTGGTGAGAAAGGTGATGATCATGGAAGGAGCTTGATCTTTGCTTCGAAGGAAGTAGACCCAAGTCCATTTGGAGTAGTCATCAACAATTACTAATATGTACCTTTTGCCGTTAATTGTTTGTACACGCATGGGGCCACACAAATCCATATGAAGTAGATGAAGAACATGCGTAGAACTTGGTTCAGTCTTAGAGCTGAAGTGGGCACGTGTAACACCCCCAATTTTGAAAAGATGCAGCGGAATTTAGATTGGGTGTTACTTCATAGTTCACAGTTTTCTAGTAAAAATGATTATCATTTTAGTCATTTTAAAAGATTTATCATTCGAATTTATAAATATCAGAGTTTTACAAAAGTGAGGTCCCATTTGTTTTGTCAGAGTTTATTAAATAGGTTTTCGAATGATAGAAGGGTTTATAGCCTTTATAAGTATTCGTGCTCCTCCATGCCATCTTGCACATTATGGACCTGAGATAAAACATGCTAAAAGTGTCAACACAAAGGTTGGTGAGTTCATAGAGTTTATAAGTTAAGAATTTGATTTCCAAAATCAAAGAGTTTGTGAGTCCATAATAGTCATAATAAACAATTTATTATCAAAGTCAGAGTGTGAGTAAATCCATAGTATTTATAGTCAAAACAGTTGATTATCAAAATCGAAGTGTGAGTAAATCCATAGTGTTTATAGTCAAAACAGTTGATTATCAAAATCAAAGTCATTCAAAAGATAGTTCGTTGGTTTGCCTTAACTGGCTCAACCCAAAAATAGTTCGTTGGTTTGCCTTAACTGGCTCAACCCAAAAATAGTTCGTTTGTTAAGAAAATGTGATTTTCTGCTATATAGTGAACTCAAGTTCGTCATTGGATAAAACAGTGGGCTAAGTCATAATACGCTCATAACATCAGTCATTGTAGTACTGTGTCATGACCACAGTACCACGGTTCTATTGCCCTAAGCCTCATGACACACAACGATTTGACAGCCAATCATATTTAAATAATATGACGAAAAGTAATATGCCCCCAAGATAGGTATTTACCAGTAACCTATGTCATCAAAATAAAGTGCGTTCGGTGGCTTTCCTCTAGCAAACCAAACGGGGATTGTCAGTCCCAAATAGATCTATCCACAACTATTTACGTTCACCCTACAAGTGATTAAGGTTCATGATCGAGGGACTTTTGGTAATAAGCAAACTTAGGCAATAGCAGTCAGGCATAGCATACAGTTGATAAGTCACTTGTAATCATGTTTATAGCAGTTATCTCTCCATGAGATATAAAATGTGTAAAATGGTGGGCTATGGTCCCACTGTAATATGTAAACAGTTAACGAATACTTGTAAAAGTAAAGACAATAGTTGAGCATGTATCTCCCCCAAAATGTTTATAAAACAGTTATAAAAACAAGTAAAAGTAGGGGCTATGACTCACCTAAGAGTTATGGTAGACAGAGATAACGTAATGTCAGAAGTGAAGATGGAACTGACTTCACAAGTTTACCTGAATATTTATAGAAGTCTGAGATAAGTTCGACTTATCGAGAATTGTGACTTGACATATGTCAGATGTCAAAATGATTTGTGGCAGCGGTGGCTTGCGTGGCAAAACGCTTTAAGTTCAAGAATAAAGTTATATACTATATAACTTGTCTTTATGTATAAGTATCGTTAATGTTTATATTTCCTCGTTTTGAATACTGACAATACGTGTAATTTACCAAAAGTTTGTAGTAAATGTATATTATCTCTAGTTAAATGAATCGATGAGTTTTGTAAATCATGATCATCCCCGGATATATTCTCAAGTTATTTGGTATTAACGTCAAGTTACTATGTTATGTATATATGTATTCATTATAGACTCAAAAATGTAATTTCGATATATGTAACTATGATATAGTCGTAAAATATTAACTTGTCAAAATGTAATTAAGTTTCTATGTAAACCTTTAAAGTTATACAAAAGTTAATCTTTTAACCCTAATAGTTAAATGATTTTCGTATTCAGTCCAAAATAAATATGTGTACAAACTTATAAAAGTTTTTAAGGAAAGTGGCAAGTTACTCAAATTTGAGGGTCTGAAGTTGTCAGAATGTGAAAGATGCAAAAATAGCAAAACTGCCTCAGCTCAGATTCGAACTCAAGACCTTTCGCTCAGAACATAACAACATAACCAACTGAGCTAGCATGTTACTTGTTTATATTTTACGTTAAACTCTATTTAAAGTGATGTTCCTTTGTTTTATTTGTGTTAATTTTCGTTAAGTAAAAACTGTATCGTGGGTTTGTGTTTATCTCCTTCAACTAAAACTGAGTTTGTGCATGTTCATGTTTCAAGTAGTTCTAATAATAAGTACACGTTAAGTTGCAACTCGTTTTAACGAAACAAAATCTTAACCGGTCTAGTACAAGTTTTTACGTTTCAAAAAGATAATATACTTGAACCTCGTGTGTGCGTTTATCATGAAAGTATGTACAAAGTTAGTCTCGACTTATATAAGTCTCGCGACATGTTTTCAAGGTAAAACCAAAACTTTAAACCAATTGATAAGCAAATCATACGAGTTCGTTTTTAAGTTCATAAGTTATGAAATGAGCTTTACGTTTTCTTTAGTTGTTAACGTGGGCGAACAGCCCAAAAGATCATCAAATAAAATTGTGATGATGCAATATTTTTGAAAAGCTTTTGTTTCTTTATAAACTATGCTGTGAGGTCTTTAAGTTCACCAAGTTTCGTAATTATTGGACCTCGTTTGATACTCTAATTAATTAGTCCAAGTTGGTCACTCAGAACTGATTCTCGACATGTATCAGTTATGAAAAACAGTTTCGTTTTTGATTTCTAAGCTTTCGAACCCACTTTCTGAGTTTAGTAGCGTGTTATTAACTGTATGTAGGTTATTCACTAAAAGAGTTTGAGGTTCTTGATTAGTATTACATGTCGAAATAAAAGTAAGGGTGTGTTTATGCTCGTTAAAACAAAACCAAAAGAAATGCATGTCTGCTACTTATGTGTTGTTTTCGAACCAGTGTTTTACGATGCTTATTAAATAGCCACGCAAGGATTTAGGTTTGCCATATATGGAATGTGATAATAGAAATGTAGTATGTTTATGAAAAAGGAAGATTTGACTTACGGCACCACAAAAGGGCGTGTAGAACGCGACGTAGAGATCAGTGATGGAAAGATGATTGGTGCCCCTCGTTTCTCTCCAAGGTGAACCCGGTTCATCACTTGCTTCTCAAAACCGTTTTCTGCTTGCTCTAGCTTAATATTGCGTGTATGTATGGACATAGCTACTGCCATATTTGAGGAAAAGAAACATGGCTCGCTTGAAGGCTCAAACATGAACCAAGATCAACTTTTAGTCGATCATAAAGACGTGTGGAGACCATGGATAATCTGGCCATTCTCTCGTACACAGTAACATGTGAAAGACTTAGTAATATTTGAAAGTGAAATGTTTGATGTGTTTGTGTGTGAGTGAACTGTTGATTTGCATGGTTTGCTTATATACCCGAGTTGGTTCGTGACAAATGG
>LBNU01012949.1:50103-63802 GCA_014162995.1 Artemisia annua | reverse complement strand
GTGGGCACGTTTGCTCTTTCCTTGTTCAAAAGCGGGACATAAGTGATCTTTTGAATATCTGAAACGAGGAAGGCCTTCAACTAGTTTGTGACGAGCAAGATCTGTCATGGTTTTAAAGTTGAGATGAGACATACGCTTGTGCCATAACCATGATTTTGTCGAAGTTGCCTTTGAAAGAAGACATATAGGAGAAGAAGCGATCATGTCTGACAAAGAGATTGTATAAAGACTGTTTCCACGAGTGCCGGACATAAGATCATTTCCTTGTAAGTCGCGAACGAAGCAAGTTTTCTCTCTGAATGCTACTTCCAAATCCCCATCACAGAATTGACCGACTGAGAACAGATTGTGACCAAGGCCTTCGACATAATACACATGACTAATTTCGATGTTACCACTAACATAATCTCCATATCCCATAATTGCAGCGAAATGATCATTCCCGAACCTGACAGTGCCGATGAACTTTGAAACAAAGTTTCTTAACAGTTTGAGATTTCCTGTCATGTGTCGGGAACATCCGCTATCAACAATCCAAAAAACAAGTTGAACCACCTGCATCACACGAAGGAGACAAAGATGGAACAGGTGTAAGGGTGGAACCCAAAGAAGTTGTGGGTTCCGTTGGGTTAGATAAACACACATTTATGATTTTAGGTATCCATTTAAAATTCTTTGTCCTTGCTAACCAACATTGCCAATTCCAACTAGTTTGTGCTTTCTTCTTAAGGAATTCGCTAGGTGGTGACATGTTCTTAGTAATATTGTTCGCAACTACAGGGGCGACTACATCATTGCTAGAAACTACATTTGGCTTTCTACCTAGCATAGATTTAGAAGCAATAGTGGGCCTAGATTTTCTGCCAGATGTACGTTTCTTATGACGAGATAAAAGAGAGTTTGCCACACATTTTGTATGATCAACAGATAACATACTTTTACGACAAAACACACATGAAGCATTAACATGCAAAGCATAAAAAGGTTCAGCATTCGTTACACAAAGATTAGGATTACAATTTGCCAAATCAGAATCTAAATCTAGTGCAACATGAGTTTTATTCAAATTCCTAAGGTGGTCTTCTACTTCAGAGGCTTCTAGTTTTCCACTTCTATGCTTCCAGATCCTATTCTTCCTTTTGGTGCTCTTACGCTTTGATCGGCTAACGCTAGGAGTGGTAACTATTCCTGTGGAAGTTGAAGCATTTTCATTAGAAATTTGAGAGTGTGTTTCCATAGTGGTTGTGTCGATGTTGTACATGCCTGGTGCTATCACATTATTGCTAGCAAACTTTCATTTTTCAAGTAACATAATTTTCTCTTTTAATTCAATAATGATGTGCTTCTTTTCTTGAATGTTAGATTCCAGCTCACGATTACAAAAATAGATGTCATTGTTTATTACTTTTAATTCCTCTAGTTCCTTTTGATATTTGGAAATTTGACTTTGTAACTCTACAGCTCCATTCTTAAAGGAATTTGAAATTTTTTGACTTTGCAATTGCAATTCGAAAGAAAGACTTTGATTTTGACACCATTCAAGCTTCTTTTTAAGATGAGAGATCTCTTTTGAAAGTTTATTTTCCACATCATCATTATGTTTCACAAGTTTCTCATTTTATCTTTTTAAAGTCTCAACATGTTCATGCAACAATTTAATATCATCAGTGTGATCATCAACAAGCATAGCAGTACCAGACTCATACAAAGAATTCATAATCACAGATAATATATCAGCATTAAGGACATATTCTAAGAGTCGATCAGCTTATTTTTGCAAACCTTTGTTTTTCCTTTTTTGTTTTGAAATATTTTGTTCGGTTGCGTTGAAAACTTCCATCATTGATTTTACCTCTGTCTGAAGTTCCTTTTCCCAGTGTGTGGCACAAAGACGCAAGTGTTTAACATGTGGCAACAATTGTTTTTGAAAGACTTCTCTTTTTTCTTTTTCATAAACATTTTGAAAAGTTGCTACAGTTATTTCTGAGTTTCTTTCAATCACTTGTTCTAAAAACGTTATGTCTTCCATAAATGTATCAAAATACCGCATGACACTACAACGTTTTGGTAATGGTTTAAGTTGACTGGAGTCAGGTAAAGGACCATTTATTTGTGCAACTGGTTTTACAGGACCAGCATCAGAAGATGACTCATTTACTTTTATTAAAGACCAATGTTGTTCATTTTTCTCTTTCTGAGGCACAAAAGATTCATTTAAATGAGGAAATTTTGAGTAATCAAAAGGTGTATTATAAAAAACATTGCTCATTTTAGATCGACTCTCATCCTCTATTTCCTCTTCTTTGTCACGATTATATACAACAACACGCACAACAGATTCATCAAATAAGTGTTCTGCACTATATAGTTTTGGAGTTTCCTTGAGTGCTGTTTTTAAAAAACTAGGTGTATCGTAACCAAGAGCATAACCACACCCGGGAGGTCTTTGTTGCAAAGTGAACTTTTGAATTGTGGTGATGGATTCACCCGTTTTATAAACAACATTTTGAAACTCTTTGATTTTCGATCTTTTCCAATTCAACAACTTCTTCTACGTAAGAATCAATCCGTTTCCTTGACTTTTGTTTATATTCTCGAAACTCAGCTTGACAAAGGGACAACTCAGATTTAGTTTTCGAAAGTTCATCGTTGAGTTGACTCATTTGTTGTTTATGATTAAACCTTTCTTGTTCCATTTGTGAGATTAAAGCATTTTTGGAAATGGTTAATTCACGTATTTGATGTTGCAACTCTTGTTCTTGAATATAAGATTTTTGGAAAGCAATTTCAAAACTTTTTTCCCGATTTTCTCGTGTTTCAAAATTTGTTATTTGAATTTTACAGCACTCAAGGTCTTTCGTTAATGATGAAATTTTGGCTTTCAATTTGGTATTTATAGCATTGCATTTTTGGGCATTAATTTGGGTGGTCATAAGCATAGTTCTAAGGTCCGAATCTGGATCATTTGAAGGTCCATGTTGTTCAAATTGATCATTATAACCATCATCAAGTGGATCATCAAATACAACAGTTTGGTTCACTTGAACGTGATCATCAAATGTAACCACAGGGTCAATTTGATCATCGTCGTCAAATGAAACAAAAGTGCTTATTTGATTATCCTCTTGACTAGATAATAATGAATTGATTTGAACAGCTTGTTCCTCATCTAATGCAGATGCAGAAGGGGAGGCAATATCATGTATTAAGCAAGTGCTTAAATCATGTACCTCAGACAAACCATCAGTGTCATACACTGGGCCTGAATCACTCAGATGTAGTTCCTGCATATTGGCCATAAGCATAACTGCAGCATTTGCTTCCAGATCTTCCATGTCATCATCAGATTGAGCATTGGCCATGAAGTTGTTATCTTTAGCATTGACATTTCCACGTGCTTCATCCTTTAGAGCAAGAAGTAATGCCTCCTTGTGATACTTACTGCCTTGAGTTCTCGGTGAAGGACATGCAGTTGCTAAATGACCGATCCCATTGCAGTTGTAGCAACGAATGACAGTGTTACCAGAATCTGTATTACCCGTTTCAACAATCTCAACCCTTTTCTGAGGAGCAGCAACATTATTCCGAAAGTTACCATTTGCATTAAACCGCTAACCATTTCCAGAATTACCCATGTTACCACGAAAACCAGATCTACCAATGTTACGATTCTGAACATCAACTCGGCCATCATTAACAACAGCTTGATTCCTTGTGTTAGATGAAGAACGAAGACGGTTGTTCGACTTGTTGGAGAATTTGCTGAATGCTTTAGCGATGAGTGCAATTCCTTGATTCAAGTTGTTAAATTCCTCTTCATCTTCATCGTTGTTAGCATTGGAGTAGAACATGGAGTCATTGTTATCATACGAATCACTTGAACTGATGTTGCTTTGTTGAGTAGAATAGTATGTGAGTAGTGGTAGTGAAGGATTTGGTTGAGGGTAGTTGAAGTAGTTTTGTTCCTGAGCATAAGCATGATTTGATGGTTGTGGAGCAAGGTGAGATTGAGCAACCAGTGCTAGTGAGTTAGGATTCGGAGGAGGTGACAACGTTGTACGAAGAGTTCTATCCTTGTTCACTTCACTCTCATGGTGCTTCAGATAATCAAATAATCATGAAGATTCTTAGCCTGCCTGACAAACGTGACATATTTCTTCCATTCCTGGCCAAGACAACTTAGAAACTTAGTATTGATAGCAATCCTAGGGAGTATGATGTTGTGACGATCCAAATCATTGATGATGTTGGTGAAACGATGATAGTAAGACTCAAGTGATTCTCCTGACTCAATCATGAAGTCTTTATATTCCATATAAAGCTTTGATTGCATGTCCTCTTGATTCAACTCAGTACCTTCCATCAAGAGATGAACATGTTCCCACATATCTTTAGCAGTTTTCTGAGCATCAACACTTCTAAAGATCGGATTAGGAATTGCTTGAATAATGTAGATCATTGCAAGTTCATTTGCTTCCCGATGAAGTTGTTGCTCTGCGGTGAGTGAAGATTCAGGAAGTGGGGTGACAGTGTCAGGTCTTGGAGGATTGGCATTAGGATCACCTGGAGTCGTTGTAGTAGGCCATTGGAATGGTCCTTCATGAATCACCTTCTTCATATACTTCCCATGTGGTTTCTTGAGTTCAATGAAGCGTAAGAAACGACTAGCCCATTGAACATAGTTGCCAGGTGTAAGCATTGGTGGAATGTCAAGAGACCCTGCCTCATGTCGAGATTGTTGACTAGTGATTGCTTCGCACATTTGATCAAACCAATGAGTTTGCTTAGGTTGTGGAAGATTGGTTTGCATTTGTTGATGCAAGTATGGTGGTTGCTGTGGAAATTGTTGTTGATGCATTAAGAGTTGATGTTGTTCGTGCATGTAGTATGGTTGATGATGCGGTTGCTGAGTCATTTGTTGATACGGTTGTTGTTGACGATTTTGTTGTAGCTGCTGATGATGATGAAGGTAATTGTAGAACGGTGGTTGAGACATGATTAATGATTATGTTAAATGGATCTTTAAGGATAAATAACGGTTGTTGTTGTAGATTAGATGTGTTGGTAAAGAAATAGACGGTTAAGTGATTCTGAGGTGAATACTCGATAATGTGAATATATGGGTTCCTTACTCGAAAGGATAGGCTTACTCGATAAGGTGTTGTACAGGTTCCTTTACTCGATAAAAATAGGGAGATACTCGATAAGCTTAGCTTACTCGATAACTTGAGTAAAATATGGTATAGTAACGACTAGGAACTATCTAAGAGGACCCTTACTCGATAAACGATAAGGGGTGATTACCTTACTCGATAATCTGGCTAACTTACCTTACTCGATAAAACAGTGAACTTACTCGATAATAATCACTCCTTACTCGATATCCCTAAAATTTAGCAAACCTTACTCGATAAACAGCTTACCTTACTCGATAAATACCCTGACTTACTCGATAAAATCCGTATGAACAGTAGCTAAATTCATTAAATTTACCTCTAAACCTAGTGTTTTCTACCAAATCTAACCTAAAACAACCTATATTATCCCTTGGCGATTGATACCACTTGTTAGGTCACCATTTTGTAATATAAGAACACATAATCTTTAGAGAGAGAAAGAGAGTAGAGAGAGAAAGTGGAAGGAACTCTTGTGTGCGAAATGAAATGAACTTTGATATTCCTAAGAGAACCAACACCCTCCTTGGAGGGTTTACATCACTATTTATAGTGTCTAGGGGATTACATAAGTTTCCACTATTATCAATATTGCCCCTTAGACTTTAACAAAACATGTAAACATGAACTAAACTTATGTAAACATGAATAAAACTTAATTAAACAATATTCTAAAGCAACCTATTACAAAACTTAATGACCGAGACTTGATATTAATAAAACGTGTTCCTAACATATAATTAAGCCCGTACTCGTTGGTTTCATTATATCGGCGAGTAAACCCTTAATGATTACTTATGAATATCCTACTTATCCAAAGACATCAGATTAAATAGGCGAGGAAGGGGTATGGCAGCCCAAGCAGTGCTCAGCTAGACACAGAGGTAATCAATGTACTAATATAAGTTCACCAAAGACATCAAACATATAAACTTTAATTGATGGGAAAGCAATTTTAAGGCGGGCATTAGATTTTGCGTACTCACAAACTACCGGCCATCAATCTTGATGAATTAAAGCTTACTATTACAATAAAACAAAACTACTTAATGAATTGAATACATGCAGGACCTTCTTACAGCTCTAAGATCTTCGTTTGGGGTGTGTCTTGTGTTGCTTGTTCGTCTGAATTCGCCTCCTTAGGGTTATGGTGCACACAAAATTCGTCTAGGTCTTTGGGTATTTGTAGTTTCTGTCTGAGGGTTTGATGCGGCGCATGTAATGAGCAGATGCGGCACATTGACTTAACTTCGTGTGGGGTCCAAGCTTATTATATTCTGGAATATTCGTACACCGCCATTAGATGCGGCGTAACTTGAATCTTTATGCGGCGCATGTCCTTCAGTTGTCTTGGATTGTTTCTGGTGAAGTCTTGATAGTGATACGCTGTATGTCAATTGTGTGATGCGGCGTATCTAGAGTAGAACGAGCTTGATCTTCTTCTTTGACCAAAGTTTCATATGCGGCGCATGGTAGAATTCCATGCGGCGCATTCTTCAAAGTCAGGCAATGATCTTCGAATTCATCTAAGTATGATATTGCGGCGTATCTGTTGAGTTGGATACAGCGCATCTTCTGGGTTTCAGTAGACTTTTGACATCTTGCTCATTTTGCTCCGTAATTAGTCCAAAATCGCCAAGTTTCACTTTTTACCTGTTTTTACCTGAGAATCACTAAAGTAAACATTAAAGTACCGATTCTCATATATAACAGAGTAAAACAAGTTAAATAAATAGGATAAATGATGATAACAAAATGTACTTATTTGAGTTCATCAGGAGTGCTAGAATTGTTCAAAGGCAAAGATATTGCCTTGACCGTTTTGTTCAGATCACGGGGATCATTCCAACTTTCGTTGTCATAGAGAGCAATATCTTCTATGAGTTCCCATGATTCTTTCGCACTTCGATCACATAGCCTACCACCGGCCGCTTGGTCAATGGTTTGCCTCGTGGATGGATTGACATGGTCATAAAAGATTTGGATTTGGAGCCAAAGATCTATGCCATTATTAGGGACTTTTTGGAGTAAGTCCTTGAATCGAGTCCATGCCTCGTAGAGGGTTTCGCCTTGACGTTGTTGGAACATCAAGATATCATTCCTTAGCTTGGTGGTTCTTCCCGGTGGGTAAAACTGAGCAAGGAAGCGAGTGGTAAGGTCATCCCAAGAGGTGATGGATCCTGCAAGTAGACGTTCTAGCCATTGACTAGCTTGGTCTCGCAGAGAAAATTAGAAGAGACGCAATCGGTTCGTCTCTCGAGTGGCAACATATAGGTCTATGGAATCTACGATCTTAAGAAAGTCCTTGAGATGTTGATTTGGATCTTCGTAACGAAGTCCATGGAATGCGCATTCGCTTTTCACCAACCGGATGGTGTCGGATCGCAAGAGAGACACATTGGCTCCTTGGTTGAGCTCAATGGTGTTTCGATAGCCTTGGTGGCTAGGACGGAAGTACTCTCCTAAAGTGCGGGCTCTAGGAGGTGGGTTTGGTTGTGGTATGTTTTGTTGTGGTGGGTTGTTGGGATTAAGGATATTACCACCTTCCATGATGTCGGATGTTAATGGTTACGAACAAAGGAACGAAGAAATGAGATAGACTAAGAAATCCTAAAAAATAAAATAAAAATCTCACTAGAAAGGATTCTAGTGAGTAGACCTAAGTAAAATAAATTTCAACCTAAACAATAACTATTCCCAGGCAGCGGCGCCAAAAACTTGATGCGTGGATTGCGGTCTACGCAAAATGTTTTACCTCTCAAGGGATCTTGACAAGCTTGCAATCCCCACCAGGCAGTGTACCTGACTGATGTAGTATAGTGAAGTGGCAAGTACCGGGGGATTGATCGTTCTCCACAGGGAATAGTGTTCATTAGGATTGAAAGCTACTTAAAACTAGGTCTAAAGATGAGGGATGATTATTTTTGTATTTTTATATTTTATGAAAGCAAGTAAAATCTCGGTTTTGAAGGATGGGCGGAATTAGTTGCTAGCCAACTAACCCAAATTACTACAATTGCAATAAAAATAAAATAACAAGAAAATAAATGGGCGTGTAACTTATATGGTAAGAAGTGTGTTTACTTAGATTTCATTACTCCCTAGCTATCTTTTACCGGTTGATTAGTATGTTACAATTGTGTGGATGACGGGTTGTATTCC
The DNA here is from genome assembly GCA_014162995.1 of Artemisia annua. Taxonomy (NCBI): domain Eukaryota; kingdom Viridiplantae; phylum Streptophyta; class Magnoliopsida; order Asterales; family Asteraceae; genus Artemisia; species Artemisia annua. Next base: position 55,466 of record LBNU01012949.1, on the reverse strand, counting down.
AAAATACCAGTCGTGGCGCTGTGTACGTCCTTCCCCAACTCTATAAGATCCTACTTCACCCTATGGCGACACGTTTAGTATCAAAACCAAATGATCACTAGAATTCACTTATGCATTAAATACAACCAATTAATCGTAGTACACATCTGATTCATGCTTCCTAAGACGTTCATGCTTGTTACCAATTAGGAGGTTAGCCAGTTTTCTTAAGCCTATCATTGATTTCACCCACCCAACACAATTAATAACACACCATCAACCAATAATTAACAACTAGGTTTCACTACATCTAAGCAAACACAAGAGAAATCTAGCCTAGCATGTTAAAGAGAAGAAAAGTAAAGGAATAAATCACACAACACATAGACATATTGTATGAATTAAAAGGAAACTTATCTTCAATTGAACATGGATGATAAAAGGGTGAAGAATCCTTGGAAAATACACAAAAATCATACTAGGGTTTCTCCTCTAAAAGTCACACACTAAAGTTCCACACAATGAATGAAAATTGCAAAACTATTTATAGATTTTACACCTTGACGGCGTCACCTTTGGGTCGTGACGGCGTCACCTTTGGGTCGTAACGCCGTCATCTCGCCGACACTAGGGTTCCTTGATGGCCTAGATCTACACTTGACGCCGTCATGTAGAAAAATCCTCTGGAGCGACACTTGATAACTTTTCAACGTGACCACCTAGGCGTCACAAAGGGTGACACCGTCACCTTCTATTCTTCAAAAATTCTCTGGCCCGTCATGTATAATCTTCAAATCCACATCTTAGTCAACAAGTGACGGCGTCACATATGAAGCTTGACGCCGTCAGGTACTATTCCCAGCATGATTTTGAGACTTTGTCGTTTTCTTCACTTTTATGCTCCAAAAACGTCCAAAATGCTCCCTTTTGCAGGATTCCTCTCCAAAGTACCTAAAATGACAAAAGGAATGATTTGAGGCAATATTTGATCAAATAAATACGATTAGGGCTTAAATGACCCCCTAAAAGCGTAACACTTTTCGCCTCATCAGCCGCACTTGTCCTCTCGGTCAAAGGAAGTCAATAAGTAATATTTAATAAAAGTATGTCGGTCTTATATCCGATGTGTGCCATACTTCCTCTGCATTTATGAAACTTTGGCACCAAGAAAATAGCTAAGTGCGCTGTACTCACAATCGAAGTATGCCGTACTTCGCCTATCAGTAAGCCTATAAATAGAGCTCATTTGCAAGCATTTGAACTCTCCACTCAATAACCAATTTTCACTAAGTAAAGATAAGAAGTATTACGTGATCCAGAGCCATAAGCAGACGTGAACGAATCAGAATGGAGCCGTTAAATATACTTGTTGGCGTCGAACTCTTGGTTACTTGTGACACTTGTGTAATCCATTTGATCAATCCAATCCGTATGTCTCTTATTTACTATTTAATCATTTCTGTTGTTATGAACTCATTAGCCATGAGAGGCTAAACCTCTTGTGATTGCTTGAATATGTGAATATAATAAAGTGACTTATGATTATGCTTTTATCTTTACCAATTTCAAATTTATACTGTGAACTATTTAATCTCGAGTCTTATTACGTTTGTTTATTGAAACTGATTGAATATAATGTGTTGGGATAGGTCGTAAGAACCAATTTGTTAAACGCAATTCTAGAAACTTGTTTGCGTTTCTAGTCTTTGAATGGAGAAATCCGCTTAGGAGAATTAATAACAATCTAGACTTGATATAGAATACTATCTCGAGAGAAATCTCTTGGTGGATAAATATAAATCTTGAATTGAACCTAACAAAATATGAAATTGCTATTTTGACGAAAATTGCTAAGTTATAAGTTGTGCGCCACTCTATTATCAAACTAAGATCAAACATAAGCATTGTCACTAGATTATCTAAGCTATCCAAGCAATCATTCGTTTTATCATTTGAATTCTTCATATTATCATAATCGTTACTTGTCTTGTTTACTAATCATTTATACTTAATACGAATGAACTAAGTCCCTGTGGATGCGATCTGGTCTTACCTAAATCTTATATTACCAACGAGGGTTATACTTTACCCATGTGTTTGGTTTATTAAAATCGGTGAAACTAGTATTATAAATTTAAAGCTTTCTTTACACATTAAAGTTTTTGGCGCCACTGCCGGGGACTTAAATCTGTTCCTTAAGTATTTTCAAAGTGAAATTAGCAAACAAAACCTTATTTTCTTCAAAAACCAGAGCACTCTGTTTCCTCTGTTGCAGAAAGCACGCCGCACAAACACTCTTGTGCGCCACACTTATACACAAAACACACATATACCGCCGTACTTGTCACCAAGTATGATGCACTCATTTCAATCTGTGGCGTTTTTCTTAAAAATTCACAAATCTTTTCATAAAAACCAAAAAGACTCATGTTTTGATCATCAAAATCACTATCTTTTGAAGATAATCTTCTCGGTAAAAATAAAACCGCCGTACTTACACTCTAGTACGCCGAACTTAGCACTTTCACTCAAGTACGCCGCACACTTTTCTGTGTACGCCGCACTCACTTACTCAGAAAATGAAATTTGTCACACTGATTTTAATTTCGCTCTCTAAATTGGATGCACACTCGTTCAACTGAAACTGATCCTATTTCACCTTTATCAAAACCTAAAAGAACTTTAAACAAAAGAAAACGTAATAACAAAAGAGTTCCTTTTTCTCAAAAAGACGAAAGACCCGAACAACCTCATGTTCATCACTCACCTATTGACGATATCTCAAATTTCAGATTTTTCATTAAATTAATCCAATTATACGATCCAATGGATGACGCTGATAATGAACCTATGTGGGCTAGCGATCGTATCGTTGCACCTACTCTTGGACCAGCTATTACCATTCCCGAAACCGTAAATGAGTTTGTAATCAAAGGAAATCACTTGACTCTTGTCAAAGGCAATCAATTTGATGGTAGAATTAAAACTGATCCTCACAAACACATTCATGAATTTCAGAGCGTTTGCGATATGTTCAAATACGGAGCTACCAAAACCAAAGCGGTAAGACTCATGATGTTCCCTTTATCTTTACCGGAGAAGCTAAAACTTGGCTTGACGAACTCGATGAAGGAACCATTGAATCCTGGGACGAGCTTCGTACTGCTTTTGTTAGTAGATTTTTTCCACCAACTTTATTCGATAAACTTCTCGGAGAAATCCGAGGATTCTCACAACATGAACGTGAAAATCTCACCGAAGCCTGGCTTTGAATGAAAGAACTGCTAAGAAACTGTCATGGACATGGTTTAACGAAAGGCAATATAATCAAAATCTTTTACCACGGTCTTGATGAAATAACTCAAGAAGCTTTAAACGCTGCGGCCGGTGGTTTATTTCTCTATAAAACACCAAATCAAGCATATCAACTTCTAGAAGACAAAGTCTTACTTAAACTCAATTGGGCTAAAGTGCAAAAACCAAAAACTTCTCTTCGTAAAACTATTGCTTTCACCGATGAAGGCAGTAGTAATTCTGATACTGACAAAATTATGGCAAGAATGGATGCAATGGCAATTAAAATGGATTCTCAATATAAAGAAATGAAAGAACAGCGTGAAAGTTGTAATCATTGTGGCGGAAACCATCCAACCGCAAATTGCAGTGATGATGACACACCTATGTCACGTAAAGAATAAGCCAAATTTATGAATACGTTTAGACGTACCCGTTATTACGAGAACTATCGTGATGGTGATCGTGATCGATGGAGACCTAGTACAAAAACCAAATACAATCGAGAAGCTTTCAAACGAACAAACACTGATGAAAGACCAGATGTTCAAACACAACTGGATGACTTTATTAAATCACAAAAATCAACAAACCTTCTTGTAAAAGAAACATTCATGGACCTAAAAGATAAACTTGAGTCCTCAACCAAAAATCACTAAGCCTCAATTCAAAATTTGAAGCTAAATTTGACAGATTTGCTGACAAGCAATCGGGTCGAGCTTCTGGATCTCTTCCTAGTAACACTCAACCAAATCCTAAGAATAACTCAAACAAACCTTATCAACCACCACAAGCTCAACATGAGCATGTGAATGCTATTACCACAAGAAATGGTACCTCTTATGAACCACCATATGATCCTAGTCAAACTCAACCTGCTGTTAAAGGTTTCACTGATGACGAAGGAGAGGATGAACCTGCTCCTCGAAAAGAAACTAAAACAACAACTCCCGAAACAACAATCCTTGAACCTTACAAACCTAGAATTCCATACCCTCAACGCTTAAGAAAAGAAAAGATGGAAGCCCAATATGGAAAATTTCTTGACATAATTCGAGCTATTCGAATTAATGTTTCTCTTGTTGACGTGTTAGCCGGAATGCCCAACTATGGGAAGTTTCTTATAGAACTTGTTAGTAACAAAAGTAAGCTCGAACAAATTTCCGCAACTTTCCTTAATGAAGAATGTTTGGAAATCGTTCAAAACAAAATTCCACCAAAACTCGGAGACCCCGGAAGTTTCCTAATTCCTTGTACTTTCAGTAAAACATTCTCATGTAATGCTTTAGCCGATCTTGGTGCTAGCATTAATTTGATGTCATATTCTCTCTATGCGAAATTATCCATCGAAACGCTTAAACCTACTAAAATGAGTGTAAGGTTAGCTGACCGATCTTTCCAATATCCTGTTGGGATCGCTGAAAATATGTTAGTCGAAGTTGGAAAATTTACCTTCCCGGTAGATTTTGTAATCCTAGAAATGGAAGAAGATAGCAAAGTACCTTTAATCTTAGGAAGACCTTTTCTTCATACAGCCGATGCAATGATTCTAGTAAAACAAAAACAACTCAATTTAGGAGTTGGTAAAGAAAGAATGAATTTCTCTATTGATCAGGCTATGAAACACTCTTACTCTAATGATGATACCTGCTTTAGAATTGATGTTATCGATGAAATTCTTGAGGAAGATTTCGATGAACTTCTAAATGAATTCAATCAATTACTCTACTCAGTCGATGGAACAATCATTGAAGATGAAGTCTTTGTTGAATATGATCAATTCATGGCTATGACTATCGAGGATAATAATGAAAGTTCCGACGACATTAATGATGAAGAAGAAGAAACCTCATTCGAAAAAATAGTATTTGACACTGAACACAAAGTTAGAAACTCTCTTGAAGAACCACTGATGAGACGAAAAATGTTACGTTTTTAGGGGTCGGTTTGAGTCCTAATTCGTATGTTTTTGGTTTGGATTTCACCCAAAGTCGTTTCTTTTCTCATTTTAGGTACTTTTGAAGGGAAAATCACAAAAGAAGCATTTTCGGGCGTTTTCGGAGTGAAAAAGTGCGGAAAACAACAAAAAC